>JAKVQX010000510.1:0-15470 GCA_030463015.1 Geotrichum citri-aurantii
CTACTACTACTACTACTACTACTACTACTACTACTACTACTACTACTACTACTACCACTACCACTACCACTACCACTACTACATAATACTAAATGCTACAACACCCTATCTTGTATTAGCAATTGTTTTCATGCTTGAACCAAACTTAAGTTAATAAGAGTACGGCTTTAGAATACCTTAGATAAATTTTCAATTCTACCCATACTTAGCCTAGTCTCACTTGTTTAAAATTTTTAACCAGTTTGTCGTGCCTTTAATATTTGACCAATTTTTTTTACAAAGAATGAAAATAAGGATAAGTTAGTCCACGATTTCGTTAACTTATTTCAATTAGTTTAGCGTTCAAGGCACGTAAATAGGCGATTGATGCAAACACATACTTGGTTAAAGTTTGGTTATTTATGTAATCAAATTTTTGGCTGAAAAAAAATTTTTAAGCTGTAAATTTCTGGCTTTGTCACAAAATACTCTAAGATTCATAAGGTACTTTGTCAATCATCTTGAATGGACCGCCTGTTCAAATATTCAAATCTTTCAACTAGTAATCAATGCCCACACCAGCCATTTTTGGTTAAAAAAATAGTAGAATCAAACAATTTGTGTAAAGATTTTAAAGATCTGTAGTTTGAAAATGTCAAAATATTGTTGTGTGTATTTAAATTGCTGTTTTGTGGATAAGGGTCACCATGATACTTGGTAGGTGCAAAAATACTGGTACTAAGTAAGACAACACTTTTTAACCAAAGAAAAGTGGATTACATAAAATTCCCAAAAATTACTAATATTAACCAAGTATGTGACTATAAAGTATGTGGTTACATCAATCGCCACGTAAATAGTTTTTATTAAATAATTATTACTAATATATTAGTCACAATATTTTTTGGTTGTTGTGGTAACCGGTGACTAATATTATTGCAATGATTACATAATTGTAAACAAACTAACAAAACAAAAAAAAAAAAAAATAACAACATCGCCAGTGTGTTGATCTCCTTTTTTTTTTTTTTTTTTTTCTTTTCTCCTCCTTTCTTTTCCTGAACTTCTGTCTTTATCCCCCCCCCCCAATCACCGAATTCATCATCACCATCATACCCCTTAGTTTTTTTTATTCTTCTGTAAATAAAGCTATTTAAAAGAAATAACAATGAGAGAAGTTATTAGTATTAATGGTATGTATTTTATCATGAATTATTGCTCAATTTTTTTCTTCTTTTTTTTCGCTTTTGCTTTTTATCTTACCATGAATTGATTTCTAACCGTCTTTTTTTTCACTGTATTAGTTGGTCAGGCTGGTTGCCAAATTGGTAACTCTTGCTGGGAGGTATGCTATGTCGATTAATTGTTTATTCAATTGCCCTTACTAACTTTTCTCTTGTAGCTCTACTGCTTAGAACATGGTATCCAAGTATGTAATTATTCTGTCCTCATTTTAAAATTATTCTTATACTAATTTTCAATTGTAGCCTGATGGTTACCTCACTGGTGAGAAGAGCAAGGGTCCTCGCGATGAGGGATTTTCCACCTTTTTTTCAGAGACTGGCAGCGGAAAGTACGTCCCCAGAACCGTCTATGTCGATCTGGAACCCAATGTGGTTGATGAGGTCCGTACCGGCAAGTACAGAGACCTGTTCCATCCCGAGCAGCTCATCACCGGCCAGGAGGACGCCGCCAACAACTACGCTCGTGGTCACTACACTGTCGGCAAAGAATTGATTGACCAGGTCATGGATAGAATCAGACGTGTCGCTGAAAACACATCTGGCCTCCAGGGCTTTCTCTTCACCCACTCTTTCGGTGGTGGTACCGGTTCCGGTTTCGGTGCTCTTCTTCTTGAGCGCCTCTCCGCCGACTTTGGCAAGAAGTCTAAGCTTGAATTTGCCGTCTACCCCGCTCCTCAAAACTCCACCTCTGTTGTCGAGCCCTACAACTCGGTGCTTACCACCCATGCTACCCTGGAGCACTCCGACTGTACTTTTATGGTTGACAACGAGGCCATTTACGACATCTGCCGCAGATCCCTCGACATTGCTCGTCCCTCTTTTAACAGCTTAAACAGACTTGTTGCTCAGGTCGTCTCATCTGTGACCGCATCTCTGCGCTTTGACGGTTCTCTCAATGTCGATTTGAACGAGTTCCAAACTAACCTGGTTCCGTACCCCCGTATTCACTTTCCCCTCGTTACCTACTCGCCTGTTATCTCTGCGGCCAAGGCTAACCACGAGGCCAACTCTGTTCAGGAAATCACCAACGCGTGCTTTGAGCCCAGCAACCAGATGGTCAACTGTGACTTGAGAAACGGCAAATACATGGCAAACTGCTTGCTGTACCGTGGTGATGTTGTCAACAAGGATGTTCAACAGGCCGTTGCCTCTATCAAGGCGAAGAAGACTATCCAGATGGTTGACTGGTGCCCGACAGGTTTCAAGATTGGTATTTGCTACCAGCCCCCTCAGTACGTCCCTGGTGGCGATCTGGCCAAGGTCGACCGTGCCGTGTGCATGCTGTCTAACACTACTGCTATCTCCGAGGCCTGGTCACGTCTGGATCATAAGTTTGATCTTATGTACAACAAGCGTGCTTTCGTCCACTGGTACGTTGGCGAGGGTATGGAGGAAGGCGAGTTCTCCGAGGCCCGTGAGGACCTTGCTGCCCTCGAGAAGGATTACGAGGAGGTCGGTGCCGATGCTCCTAGCGATAACGAAGAAAACGAGTACTAGTGTCTAATTTTTTTTCAGCAGTAAGAAAATGAATAATTTAGTGTAATAATAATCAATGTCAAACGAAACTGGAGGGAATGGGGCGTCGCAATGTCATTGAAGTGTCAAATTTTCAAGAGAACCTGAAACGCTGTTGACTTGTCAGATTACGGAACTGGTACATGGGCGTAGGCCTAGGTTTTCCGCAGATCAATGGCCGTTGGCCTCCCCAATCGTTTAGGGTTTGGGTCGTTTAAATAAAAAACATTCGGCACTATTTATATCAAGAAGAGTTTCCATGAAATTTATCATCTTGATCTTTTTTTTCATTTGAATTTTTTCTTCTGTTTACTTATCTCTTGTACATCAAGACAACGACTGAAATAACTATTACAACAACCAAAAAAATGACTGAGACAACCCAGAAAGAGCAGCAAACTCCTCATAAGATCATCAAAGCGTGTTTGTTTGACATGGATGGTCTTCTGATTAACTCCGAAGATATCTACACACAGGTCACGAACGAGATTCTGGCGGAGCATGGCAAGGGCGAGCTACCTTGGGAGGTCAAAATTGAGCTCCAGGGTCGCCCAGGTCCTGATGTAAGTAAAAGCAAAGAATTGGTTTTTTGAACAGGAAGAAAAAAAGAAACTTGATCAAGCAAACCTTGATAGTTTGAAAAAAAAAAAAAATTCCACGGGATGTGTTGAGTTACACTATCAATGCTGACTGTTACCTTTTTTTTTCTAGGCCTCAAAGTACTTTCTCGAGTGGTCGAAGTTGCCATACACACCCGAAGAACTTTTCAAAGAAACTTCCAAGCGCCAGCAGACGATGTGGCACAAGACTGCGTTCATGCCCGGTGCTGCAGAGCTGCTTGCTCACCTTGCCGAGCACAACATTCCGATTGCGCTAGCCACCTCGTCGCACCGACTCAACTTTACGCTTAAGACCAAGCACTTGCACGACGGCGGGTTCAAGCTCTTTGGCGAGCACATTGTCGTGGGTGACGACCCACGCATCCCCGCTGGCCGCGGCAAGCCGCATCCTGACATTTGGCTTGTGGCCCTGGAGTCACTCAACGCAGAGCGTCGTGCGGCGGCCAAAGAAGCGGGCCGTGAGTACACTGATATCAAGCCGGAAGAGTGTCTTGTTTTTGAGGACGGTTTGCCCGGTGTCACAGCTGGCAAGGCTGCTGGCGCGACCGTCATCTGGGTGCCGGACGTGCGCGCGCTCAAGGTTCTTAACGGCCGTGAGGTCGATATCATCAGTGACCGCGGTGAAATCCTGGAGTCTCTTGCACACCTGGACAAATCTAAATATGGCCTCGACAAGCCACGTGTAGACTAAGATTGTGAACAGGGTGTGTGTAAATTTTTATTTTGTGTTAAAATTTGGCTGTTGAGCTATGGCTTGTATTTAGTTAACATAGAGGAACAATATTTAATAATTTTTTCACAAACTCAAATTAATTTGGATTAGGAAAAACACAATTGTTAAAATTAACTGTCGTTAAAATTATCACAATGGCAAACAAATTCATGAAGAGAGAGGTTGTTGTCTCGAATTCTAGAGAGTCTTAAGTTGAAAAAATGAAAATAGACGTTAAAAATATATAAAAAGGACATGAAAATACGAATAAGTTAAGTTAATATTCTAAGTTGTCATTTTTCTGACACCTTCTTTCCAATGCCAGAATAATATTTCATTTTTTCAATTAGAACCATGACTTCATAGTTTACAGTGAGCCAAGGTAGTATTGAGTTGTTTAATGATCTTTGCGCGCACTTTAAAATCAATTTTTTCATAAGTTTTTTTTTGTGAATTTTTCTTCTTTTATTTTTTCTTCTTATTCTAGATGACTTTACTTGATGATGGACTCCACCTGATTGATAGCCGAGAACAATGAAAGTGCTTTGAAAATAAAGTTAACTTGTTGAACCGGCTTTGTGAATACACACACAATTATCGCTGAGGCGGTCTATTATTTGAACACCAAGGCAAAACTTTTTAGTAATTTTGAAGGGTTTTTTTTTTACTCAAAATTTTGAATTATCGAGGTCCCTCACGATCACTTCTTCATCAGTTTGATATAATTATCAAATGTATATTTTTTGTTTTCAAAATTTTTTTTATTTTTGGCGGCGCAACTGTTGACCCGAACCAAAAAAAAAAAAAAAAAAGACATGAACCGAGCCAAACATGATTCCATTTATTCTAAATTTTTTTAAAAAAAAATTGAGAGCCGGTTTGGTACTAAATACTCACTACCTGCACAAAGCCTTGTTGTCTGCGGAGTGCTTGATACTTATTAAACTACAGTATATTCCATACATTCCGATAATTTTTGTTGTTGTCGCACTATAGAAGTCAAAACTGCAAATCATTATCCCCCCCAAAAAGAAATCAACGGGTGGTGAAAGAAAAAAAAAATTTATACGAAATTAAAATTTTTTTATATCAAAAATACGAGTCCTTCCCCCCACAAAAATTTTTAACTGAATCAATCGTTAGTCAAAATTATTAATTTAAAATCAACAAGGTAATTTTTATAAAAGGATTTGGACTTTAGTTTTATTTTTTTTAATTTTACAAAAAAAAAAAAAAAAGGGATGGAAACTTTTGCTATTTTGGGAAAAGCCCCCTCCCCTTGCCGTTCTCATAAGAACTTTGTAATAATATCACTCTTATAATTCTTTCGAGGACATCGAGTGTCTCATGGATTGAAAAAAAATTATGAATTAAAACTCTTGTCGGAATTTGTATACTTTTTAAATGGTGCCTAGTTCTTGGAAATATCTTGGGGGGTTTTAACTTGAATTTTTAAGAGCAGCAGATATGAAAGCAATCACCCAAAAAAACTATTTCTATAATTATAGAAACAGCAAGAAACCAGCTGCTGACCATATCTGCAACAAGACCTGAGCTTTTAGGACCTGGATTGTACAGCATGTTTTTTTTTAACAATCCTCTCCCCCAGGATTTTGATGATAAATAGTGTGTATTTGAAAAATTTCTATTCTCAAACTAAGACGCAGTTAGAAACAAATAGTGCATACAAAACAGAATAGTTCTAACAATGTTCAATGAAATAAAATTAAAAACTAAATTTTGACATGAATGATTGAAGAGATCAACTTGTTTGTTTTTTATAGAAATAAAAAAGGTGGGCATTCAGCTTTTTACTCGAGACCACTACGTTAAAATAACTACAAAAGACAGTAAACTGAATATAATAGATTAATAATAAAAAAGCTATTATATTTTTCTGTTGTTTAACATGGTATAATACCAAGCAAAGCTCACCATCAAAATTATCCAAAATAAAATTTATATCCAACTTGCTCCAAGCAAGTTTTATTCAAAAAAACTCAATAAATATTTATACCGCCATAAAAACAAAGACAAAAACATATCTATTTAAAATTTTAGTTAACATTGGAGGGTCACGTTATTTTAATTTAATTTAATTTTATTTTTAATTGAAGGAGACAAAAGTTTCAACACCCTTTCAGCTGCCAATCTTTATTGCTGTCTCTTATTGACATGTCCTGGGCTCAAACTTTGCACTGCGGACTTTTGAAAACTATGATATATTCCCCTCTCACAGACTTAGTTTCTTAAAAATATTTTGATCTTACTGAGCATTAGTCTAGTCAGCGGCAATTTCAAATGATCAATTTTTTTTGGATAATTTTTTATAAATTTTCTTATTAATTTCATTTTTTTTTTAAATTTTGTTGGTTGCCTAAGGAAACCACTGGCGAGCGAAGGGTTTAATTTAAGCTTAAAAGTGCCAAGTACTGTAATTGGCCACAATTGAAACTGGGGGGAGACTCAAGGTTCGAAAGGTCAAATGTGGCAATACATTGAAAACTTGAAACCTCAAGTGAGAGATCTATTTTCAAGCAACCTTCAAAAAACACCAAATTAATTTTTAAAAAAAAGGCTTCCAAAAAATTAATACGCCATGTTTAAATATATGTTGATTGAATAAGAGATGGAAAAAATGAAGAGATTGATTGTCACTGAGAAAAAATATACGAATTTAAAGATTTATCTAGTAGATTAAAAGTTTCCACGTCGCCACCAAGCGACGTCTCCAGATCAAACAGTCCAAGGTCATTGCCAATATCATTTAGACAGCTAGCAGTACTGGAACCAGCCAGAATAAGCGGTGCTTCGCTCAAAAGGTTGGTGGAAAAAGTGCTGGGCAAGGAAGGGTTCTCAAAATAGTCAGTTTCAGGTACTCTGCTCGATTGTGGCTCGTCGTCGTCGGCCGGGAAAGCATTAAAGTAACTCTCCAAACTCTCTGCCGGTGACAATGAGCCCACGCTATTGTAGTCAAAAAAGTCATCATTTGGCAGGCTATCAAACGGCTCGGCGGCTGACGATACTGCATTGGCCGTGTCAAAGAAAAAGTCATCTGGACTAAACGGCAGCAGCTGATTCTCTTTGTATTCTTCTTGTTTTTCTTGTTCTGTGTCTGAGGGTTTAGGGCTTGGTGGTAAAACTTTGGGCGTCTTCTTAGTTTTAGTTGGTTCGGCTACTATCGAGCTCTTGCTATAGCTGCGCTTAATCAGATCATGGTCGATAACGGTGTTCTCGTTCAGTTGGGCGATTTTAGCAATAATGTCTTCAAATTTGCCAGCCATCTTGCCGTGGCGGGCCTCCCAGTACATGCGTGGGGTCATGCCGGTGAAACGTCTAAACACTCTGTGGAAATGCCACTGGGTGAACCCAACATTGTCGGCAAGAACCTTGAGCCCTGGGGCGCTCTTGGGCGAGTTGTCAAGCAGTAGACATGTGGCCCGGATCACGGAGTGGTGCGACTCATGCAGCGGCAGCATGGGCTTGCAACGCTTGCATGGCCGAAACCCAGCTGCCTCGGCCTCGGATACGGTGTCGTAAAAGATTACATTTTTTTTGCGGGCAAGTCGAGCCGCACACGTTGGCCGGCAGTAAATGCCGGTAGATTTGACACAGTACAAAAAGCACTTGGCGGCTCTTTCGTCGCGTGCGGCAAGGGCTTTCCATTTGGTTTCAAAGTCTGGGTAGAGGTTCGTAGACGACATGATAATAAAAATATTGTGTGTTTATATGCTAATGGGGAGAGTATCAAGGGTGACTTGAGTTATGCGGAAACTTAACTAAAATGCTGGATCAAGTAGGCGATTGAAATTAAAATAGTAGAGTTGCCGTGAATATGCAAAGTTGGAAAGTATAAAAGTATACACTATTGGTTTTTGAAATTGTTGAAAAAAGTATTAGATGCCTTGAGAAGATGAAAAATTAAATAAATAATATAAAGATAATTAAAACGATATACATTAAAAGAAACAAGAGGAAAGGAAAAAAGGGCTATAAACGGAGGAAACTCATTGTTTTTATATTCATGTTGTTCTTTTTTAGCCGATGGGCAACGGATAGCCGTAGTTTTTTTTTTTAATGCTGAGAGGGGAGGCAGAGAGATGTTTGCAACTTTGATTTGTAAAAAAAAAGTTCTGAAATGTTTCTTAATGGTGATTGTAATAATTGAAGTTGTTTAAGTTTTCTCGACAACTAATAAAATTGATATTTTAATAAAATTTAAATTAAAAGATTATAGTAATGGACTAGAAATATAATACTAAAGATCTGAACTCTCTCTCTCTCTCTTAACTTTTCAAGCCTTATTTGACGATATACTTTTCTATTATTATGTATCTACAACCAGTGAGAGAGAAGGATTCTTTTACCTAAAACGGCCAACCCTCCGATATCTCCAGTCGCCACATCCCTCTCACTCTCAGCCTCCTGTCACGTGGACGGAAACTTATCAGTATATTAAATACCAACAAGCCAATTTTGATTATCGATAACGCGGGTGTTTTTTTTTTTTTTAAAAAAAAGAAAGATTAAAAATTTTAAATACAATAAAGGGTCGAGACTTGAAATTTTCAAAAAAAGTGATTCATTTTTGTTTTAGTTGCCATTAGTTTTGTTCTTAATTTTATTTATTTTTTAATATTACTTATTAATTTTTATTTGCTGATTTGAATCTTTCAGTAATAAAACAGAAACTTTTCAAACATAGAATCGTGATTTAAAATGATGGCCTATCAAAAGTCTACAATCTGTATCTATCTTTTTCTATAGAAATAATTTATATTTACTAAAAAAAAAAAGATAGATTGATTGGTAAAGACTATACAAAACTGCGTGTATCTTCGTACACATACATAAAACATAATTATAAGTTGTTTGTTTGTTTGTGTATCTACCTGTCAGAAGCCAGGAATTGTAATAAAACATGAGTTTAGGAATTGGCAACACAAATGAAAAAAAAAGAACCAACATCAACTAAATCGTTTTAAAAGCGAAATCAGTATTATTTTTTTTAACTAAATGAAATGTTTGAAAACCAAACTGATTCAACGCTATCCAATATGATAACAAAAGTAATCAAGTATCTATCAAACTTAGATTTGTATGAATCAGATATTAAAAAAAAATCTCAAATAATTTAACAATGAATTAAAAAAAAAAACAAATATAATAATACATAGTAAAAATTTATATTTATAGAATGTGTTGACGAGATAGGCTTGCCGGTCGGAGTCTAACATGCGGCGGCATCGCTTTGGGCTTAGCGTGGGGCTGAACTTTGATTAATCACCGTCTTTAAAAAAAAACTTAAAAAATCTCAGGTATCAACATATCAATAAAAAAAATTGTATCCAGCAATGGCATACATAACAGTCCAAAAAAAAACAAAAAACATTTACGTCTGTTCTTGTCAAGTTTCAGCATGAATCAACATGTCACGAATTTGATACCAGATTTTAATATGGACACACACCAACACACGCATATCGTCACCTTGACCAAATTGTGCCCGTTATCTTTTTTTATTAAAACTTTTTTTTCAACTTCTTTCTTTAAACAGCCTGTAAATTAGTTCTTGCGCCATATCAACTATATTAGATTGTAGTAATTTCAACTACGTGACCTTAAAAAAATGCCTCTTGTTCAGTTGAGACTATTTACAAGTTTTGAATCATTTTATATCGGCTATAATATTCCGAAAGTCCCGTTAACCATCCATGATGTTAGAAAAACTACATAGTTACATGATAATGATAAGCTGGGACCTACTATCTGTTTACTTCATACCAAGCTTTAGTGGCTAAATTGTCAAAAGCCCTTCGCTAATCCCTAGGGTAGTTTAAAAGTTCTCAGTTTGATTGCTGCAAGCATTAAAGTTGGTGCTGGTGGAGTTTCCGTTTTACTCCATGTCGGCGTTCGGTTAACGACAAAATCAATTTTTTTTTTCACACATACACATACTGTAGAAGAGGTCTTGGCACTCATGTTGGACTTATAGTTTAATTTTTACAAAAGTTTCAACCAGGTGAGGGTAAAGCTGCTTTTTTGTAATTATGATTAATAAAATCAAGTTCTTTTTTTAAAAATTTAATTTTATCAGCCAAAAATTGTTTTTTTTTTTTCTTTTTTTTTTTTTTTTACTGATTTCAAGGATGAATTTGACTGCATATTTGTATTTCTGTGCTTTCTTTAAAAAAGGGCATATTTCAAACGTAAATGGCCCCCAATATAGCCTTTAAGCACCAGACCTTATGACTTTCTCAGTGCGCCAAAAAAAAAAATTCAATTACTGACTGTAAAATAGAAAAAATTTAAAATCTCAAGGCCAAGACAAATGATCTTCAACATCTCCGCATTTAGTTTAATTTTTTTAATTTTTTTCAATACATTTTTTTTAATTACGCACAAGCACTCTGCACAGTAAGATAGAAAGAGACTCGTGTTCAAGTCATTGAGGGTATTTTTTTTTGTTTAATTTTATTTCTTTTGATGACAGTACTATTTGTGAAAGCGAAGATAAAAAAAAAAGTAATTAGCATTTGTATCACTGAGTAAAAAGAAACCCAACTCTGTGTTATATATCTGTTGCGTACAATCTTTGGAAAACTTCGGGGTTGAATATGACTATGAACTAGAATTTCAGAAATGCCCGCAATTGCAAACCCGGATCAGCAACCAACCCAACCAAAAAAAAACAACAACAAGATATCTGAAAGCTGAATCTAATCATCACTATAAAAAAATTGTAATTCTACTTTTGAAGAACCCTTAAGTTTTTCTTCTCATTCTCTAGAAGTGATACCCAACTGTGTGACAGTATCAAGATAACACAAATAAGCGCCCATTTCAAATTTTTTTTTTTAAAAAAAAGAAAAAAAAAAGTAGTGATAAGACATAAGGTTGGAATTAAGTTGTATGAGATTGTAAATCCCTTCTTTAACAAAACAAAAAAACAATTCTTTTTAACGAAATGAAAAAAAAACCAGAATTCAATACTTTAATCATGACCAAAAAATAGCCACCTTTTGGTCTTCAACAACATAACCCAAAAAAGCCCCCTTGTTCTTGCTTTCGGCCCTGTTATCTGCTGGACTTCACTTGAGCCAAAAAAATTTAACAAACAACTATCAACAAAGCTACATCTATCGTAACAAATCATTGGCCACAGATTACTATGCTATGCAAATTTTTTGGTGCAACGGCTCAGTCACAATGAACATCACGTGATTGATACCACAAATAGCTTTTCAAGGGCCTTTGTAGGCTCAAAGGTTCCGAAAACCACTATAACGAAAAATCCAAAAATCCAAAAAAACAAAAAAAAAAAAAAAAACAAACCTCCCAACTCAAAAACTGGCGACACTTATAACTATTATTTTACTGAGTTCTGAGAGATTCAGACAAATCTATATTACAAATATCCAGATCTACATTAATCATGTCGTTAACGGCTCTAGGATTACCCGTGTCTTTTAATACGGAGTATTCTCAAAAGATCCGCTTAGCCTATTATAATACTGGTTCACCAAAATACATACATCTCTTAGCCACCATTAAGGTAAGTCTAATTGTCGGCTGATTTAGTCTATGATTTCACAAACCATGTACTTATCCACACGCGTTTTGTGAATTCAACAAAATTTTACTTTTTGCTGACAAAATTTTAGGCTCTGGTAGAGACTACCCAGCCAGGCCCAGTTCAAGCAATGATAATCTCAGTGACGCGGCGCCTGCACGATCTGTTCGGCAGTCTCGAGGGAGTCAGGAAACGCGGTGTTGTTAGTACTGAAATTCACACTCGTTGCCGAGAACGCTTTCGTGAGTTTGAAAAGATACGGGCTGATAGAGGGTTTCTACTCTATAACCACCCTGAAATACGCTTCAAATACAGCTGCCTCCTGGACCGCCAGCGTGCGGACCGACGGCGCAATGCGAAGATTCTAGCGCTGCGACTGGCTCAGAAAAGCCGGCTTCAAGTCAGAGGTACCTTTGCGTGGAACAAGATGTTTCGGAGATCGATGAAATCTAAGCGACAGTGAAACTTTCCAGATTTCTGGCAAACGTCCATTAAAAACAAACAAGAAAAAACCCCACCCCTGAGAGCGTTGGCGAGTGTTTGTATATTATGTACATGCTCTCTCTATGTATACTCATTTATTTATTCATAATCACTGCCCTTTTTTTTTATTTCTTTGGCCGCATAAAATCGTAGAACCGCTTTTCAAACCCTGTAAACACGCTCGTGTGCGGGACCACGCCGTCGCGGATCCAGAACCCATGCCCGCCCATGAGGTTTGCCATCGCAATGTCTGTAAACAGCCGATCGCCCACAACGGCAACCTGCCGGCCGCTCTCAACCAGTCCATCACGCTGCAGCTGCGCCAGAATCGCCGGGTAGCAGCCGGGCTTTTTCCCGCCGTGCTGCGCGACCCGGACGCCCGTGGCCGCCTCCAGCTCACGCGCTAGCGCGCCTGAGGGATCGCTAGACGACCCCGACGTATTGCTAACAATTAGCAGTCTGTCGCCGGGGTATGCCGCTCGCAATCGCGCCCACTGCTCGCGGTACGCAGGCCACACTTCGTTGGTGTGCGGCGCTGCAAAGCAGTTGTCCTTGTCTAGCAAAACCACCTTGATCTCGTCTGCGCTGCCCGCCGGCCCGCCCGGCAGTGGCACAGGCAGGTCATTGAACGTGCTGACAGTCACGGAAGGGAGAAACTGCGACGGATTGTAAAGAATCCGCAACGCGTTGATTGTACCGGAAATGTTCATTAAAATATTTGTAGTTTTTTTAATTTTTATTTTTGGTTGAACAGTAGACCAAAGATTAGTTGGAGAAAATGAACTGGAAGACAAGCATTTCTTCTTCTTCTTCTTCATGTACATAGTATTACGTAAACCTATAAATACAACTGACTAAGCGTAGAATGAAACGCTCTTTGACTTTCTGGCCTGCACCTCCGTGATGGCTTCGACAAAATCTTCGTGCGTGATCTTAGACTTACCGGATCTCAGGGCAATCATACCAGCTTCAACGGCGACGGCCTTTAGCTGCGCACCGTTGAACTCGTCTGTGCTTCGTGCCAGTTCGTGCCAGTTAATTGAATCGTCCACCGTCATCTGTCTCGAGTGGATCTGCAGAATACCCGCACGAGCTTCCTCTGTGGGCAGCGGGAATTCAATCTTACGATCCAGTCTACCACTTCTCAACAGAGCAGGGTCCAGAACATCAACTCTATTAGTCGCAGCGAGAACTTTGACACGGTCGTCACTACCAAAACCATCCAGCTGGTTCAGAAGCTCCAACATGGTTCTTTGTACCTCTCTGTCACCGGACTTGTCAGAGTCAAAACGCTTGGTTCCAATGGCGTCCAATTCGTCGATAAATATAATAGCGGGAGCCTTCTCCTTAGCCAGCGCAAACGCATCTCTGACCAGCTTAGCACCATCACCAATAAACATCTGTACCAGCTGAGGAGCGGCCAGCTTTAAGAAAGTAGCATTGGTCTGCGCGGCACAGGCTCTGGCTAGCAGAGTCTTACCAGTACCGGGAGGGCCGTACATCAACGCACCCTTGGGTGCCTTGATTCCAAGCTTCTTGAACTTTTCAGCCTGCTTCATTGGAGCAACAACAGCCTCATCCAGCTCTTCGATCTGCTTGTCTAAACCACCGATATCAGCGTAGGTCTCAGTGGGCTTCTCGTCGACTTCCATGGCCTTGACGCGGCTGTCATACTCGGCAGGCAATGTATCTAAAACCAAGTATGAATCTTTATTAACACCAATCAAATCGCCAGGCTTTAAAGTCTCTGGGTCAACCAAACCAATTAATGGGAGAAAGATGGTCTGTCTGGTAGAGGTCTTGACAACAGCGGATTTGCCAATTCTGGCAGCGTCAAGATCAACATTAGCACCTTCCTCGGTGGCTTCACCCTCCATGTCAAGCAGCTCAACAATGTTTCCAACAAGATAAGGTAGTTGTCTTTAAAAAGAGTTAGTCTCGCCACTTTGATTGATCAGAGAAGTTGCACTTACTTGTTGTTCTCAATCTTCTCTTTATTGTCTTTAATTTTCTCGTTCATTGTTAATTTATCGTGCGTTAACCGTTGAAACTCAGATCTCATAATTCTGATTTCGTTCTCAAGCAATTTTCGTCGTGTAATGATGTCGCTGGTAGATGCAGACAGAATGCCGTCGTCGAGGATGTCCTCAGCGACATCGTCCATCAATAAATCGTCGTTTAATCCTTCAAGAGTAGCCATATTAAAAAAAGATTGGTTTGTAAACTGGATTCTAGTTCAATTGAGTCGGTAAAAATAGTTGCTGGTTTGCAGATAAGTTTAAAATTGGTGGGATATGATGTTTTCTAGTTGCTACAAAAGAAACAGAGAGTGTAAATTCTACTGTGTTGTTGTGGGAGGAGGTTTGGCGGTGGTTAGAAAAAAAGCGAAAACTCCAAATAGGTGGCAAAGTGAGAGGGTAACTTCAATGGGACTTAGGACTAAAATAATTCTTTCAAGTCTTATAATACAAGTTATTAGTTTTAATCCCATCTTAAAATTTACAGATTCAGCAAAAGCTTAAAGTAATACTATGTAGTAAGCTATAAGTCTCAAAAAAGAATGAAAAAAGTATTGTTCATGACAAATTTATAATTTTGAAAATAAAAATTCTAATTAATTGATTCATAAAATTTGATCAAAATTTACCAATACTATACTTGGTTTTTTGAGCCTTGTTTCTTGAAAGCTGGCCAACAGCAAAATTATAAAATAAATGTCATCTGGCGCCATCGAATGCAGAAACCACTTGTGCGCGTTGAGAGCGCAACTTTGAGAGCCTCTTAAAGACCTCTGGTTTTTGAATTAATGTCTTTGTAAATCTTTTGTTATTATTTTTTTTTGTGTTTTTTTTTATGATGTAAAAACAATGAACAGATTTTCCATCCATCTATTTTATCTATCTAGTTTATTTGTCCAAAGTGAAAAAAAAAACTAGTTAGGAGACTATCGTATTGATGTCTTATTTGTAAAATGTTTAGATAGTTATAAGGAAAAGACACTGATTTTAAGAACAATACCAGTTAGTATTATTTGCAGATAATCAAATAAAATTAAGAATTCATGTAGACTGATGGCAATAAAAACATCAAAACACTCAATGGTAGCTGAAATTATCGCAATTTCTCACATAAGTTGCTTTGTTAGCGCTGAATTCTTCAAGACGACTGTGTATATACCTATAAAACAGAAAACTTACCAGAGTCTGGGGTAACTTGTAATGCTTCTGTAGTAATTTTTAATTAAAAAACATTGCATTTTAGAATTATTAAAAGGTTTTTAAGTTGTTGTGATACAGGTAGAGCTGTATAAAACTTACCACGGGGTGATACGAGGGAGACGTTGG
>JAKVQX010000511.1:0-15465 GCA_030463015.1 Geotrichum citri-aurantii
TTTTTGTATGTGTAACTTTTTTGATGTAAGGACAATAAACTGATTTTCTATCTATCCCCCGTTTCAAAACTATATATATACTTGTTTTAAATATTTCTGTTATTTTTGGCATGGTACGAATGGTATATACTGATCAAGTCAATTTCATCTATAGTCTAAATTTCACTCTTACTTGCTCGTTCTCAATGTGAATTTCACTCTACAGGGTCTGCAGAAACCGTTTGTTCAGTTAACGACAAAATATGGGGCTTTATGCTCTTGTATTATATTTCATACTGTATTTGTTTTAACTATGAAAATTACATCTCTAACTTAATCATTCAAAGATAATTAATTTTTCAAATAATTTTTTTTTCTTTTTCAAGTTATCATGTAAAGTCAAGTTTTTGCTTGAAATCTCTAACTCTCACGCACCAAAAATTAGGAAACAAAAAAAAAAAAAAAAAAGAAAACCTCAACATAATCTAAATTTAGCTTTAGACGTTGTGAACTTTTAATATACATACACTTCACAACAACATTAAACACACCCGAGCAAGCCGGAAAATATAAAGACATAATGACCAATGCCCGCCCCCTAAGTATTACAGAGGCCTCGTCTGCTTACAGACACATTTTGAACGTTTACTTGACTATTAGCGTCAGCGCTAATCTCAGACACCCCACAAAAACGGCCCTAGATCCCACTGAACTACTGGCTGCTGTCAAGCCCATTGTGCTTGAGCACCCAGCCCTCGCTGGCCTACTGCAAGTCCGCAATGGCAAATATTACCAGGTCATATCAGACAATGTAAATCTTGCCAAAAATATTATCTGGCGCGACCAATCTGACCTGGAGACTCTTGAACGCCATGTTTGCTGCCAGGTTTCTGAGCAGTTCCCAGACCTTGACACTATCCCGGGATGGCGATTGTGGATCACTCCCATCATTGATGGCGCTGTGAGGCTCAACTTTTTTTTTCATCATTCACTGTTTGACGGCACTTCTGCACAAGATTTTCTTGTTCAATTGGTAAACAACCTCAACGCTCAGTCCAAATTGATAAAAGATGAATCAGTTGATTACACAGTAAAAATTCCTGCGGGTACGGAACCAGTTCCTTCATTCGAGGTTTTGCTAGGTCTCAAAGATCTCCCACTCACTGGCACTGTCAAGGGTTTTACTCCACCTGATGATGCGAACACTGCTTTTTGGGCCGGTACCCAGGTTTTCAATACTTTTGACAAACCAGTGCTGACCAAGAGCGTCTACAATAAAATTTCCGCTGATGGTGTGAAGAAACTTGTCGCCAAGACTAAGATTCACAAGACATCAGTCACGTCAGTGATTTCTGCAGCTGTTCTTTACTCCCTTCAAAAAGCCCTTCAAGCAAGAGGCAAAAATTACCCTAAAGCCACCTGCACGATCCCGCGCAATACAAGACCGTTTGTCAAAAATATCGGAAAGTACGGTAAAACACCTTATGGTGATTTTGTATCGAGTATCCCGGTCGAGTCCACCGCGACGAATATCCCTGATCTTTGGAAAGATTCTGTCAATATTCGATCTGTCATCCAAAGCTACATTGACCGGGGTGTAGAAGACGCCACCAACGAGTTCATTAACGTGGCTGGCGACCAGCGCGGTCTTTATGAGAGAAGAATAGGCGAAGCACGTACATTTTCTGTCGAAGTGTCCACCGTTTTTATCCAGAACCCACCTGCAGACTCTAGCAAATGGACTCTCGATGACTTTAAATTTTTGCAGGGTATCAGTTCTGAAGGCCCTCCTATACTATGTTCTGCTGTCTCATATGTAGATGGTCCGTTAGTGCTATCATACTCGTATGCCACAGAGACAGTTGGTGACGACTCTATTGTTGACGATACTGCCAGAGAATTTGACAACACCATTGCGGCGCTTCTCCTTGATTAGAATTACACTTACAGGTTGGCTATAAATAAATTAAAAAAAATTCAAACCTTAATGAAATCCTATAAAAACATAAATATCTATTTGAAATAGCTTGCAATACCAGCTATAAACAGTAGCAGACAAAAATCTTGAGAAATAGTCTGAATAATACGGACGTAGCGTACGCCGCTGATGATATAGCCCGAAAATGGCTGGGGCAAAAACGACGCAAGACTGACAATCTTTGACGGAGGAGGCGGCACGCGGGTCTCAAGGAAAAACTGAGAGCTTTGAAGTATTAGCTGCAGCGTGGCAAAATACCACAACAAGCGTGCTGATGATGGAACATCACCAACGGCAGTGGCCTCAACTTTACCATCCTCTTTAAACGCAAGTTCATGGCTCTTGTGTAGACCTAAATAAAATGCCAACACAAAGTTGCTGATGAAATGGATCAGCGTCCAAGTAAGATCCATGGCAAGTGTAGCGCGGCTCTTGGTGGGAGCGGATTTAGGTAGAGCTTGGCTTGTGCCGGTACCACCAGTGGGAATGTTACCCATGCCTGGCATGCTGGCAAACAGCGCAGAAGGATCAAAGTTAGTAGGAATGTCACCACCCGTCTCCATCGATGAGTTGAGCTCCTTCAAAAGTTTGAACAATGGATCGTTAGCGAACTCTGGCGACACATCGTCTTCAAGGTCGGGTTGTCTGTTCTGTTCTTCCTGTCTGACAATCTCAATAATGTCACTTTCGGGATCATCATGGATAATATCAGCACCAGCGTTCTCAGCTAAATTGTTTGAGAAGGGCTCCGCTGCGGCAGGCTTTGGCTGCACAACGACGTGCTCTTTAGAATGCAGTGTTAGCAATTTATTCTAGATCAACCACAGCAATTTCAAAGTTACCTTTGTAGTCGCGGCTTGCCTCTTCTGGTAGCGCGGTCTTTGTAATCTGCTCTAGGCGGTTGCGACCACCATTTTTAATACGAGCTTGTCTACGCTCTCTCAATTCTTGTGCAGTTGGCATGGCTGACTGGGATGGCGATATATTTCTTTTTTTTTTTTTTTTTTGGTACAACTGAAGCAGGAACAAGAATATCAAAGGCCGGTTCTGAAGGTTTGAGTACATTGACAATTTTTGTTGGTGTGTCAGCAAAAATGCTTGATTACGTGTGCAGCTGTCAGCTATTATGTAACTCACTTGACATTTCTTTTAGGTAATTTATCACATGACCTGTACATCAACTTTAATTTCCCCATCGCGCTTTCCATCTGTCCCGAGGATAAATAAACTCTGAGTTCCTAGTGACAGAACTTTCATAAAACTTTTAAAAAAACATGGAGACTGGTTTTCTTTTGTTGCTTTTTTTTTTTTTTCTTCTTTAAAAATATTTTAACTCTAGAATTCCTTAAATTTGTTATAGAGTAAGAAACAAAAATTACATTCATTCAAAATGCCTACCGCGTTGAAAAAGTCGGCGGCTACGACGAAACTACTTGCCCATTATGCGCGGTTTCCGCCTACGGCTCTGTCCCTAGCACAGATGGCGCAGTTCGGGCGCAAGCCTACAACGGCGACGGTTTTTCGTGCATCTCAATTTATGGCTGACGAGCTACCGGTGCGGTTAGCACATAAAGTGCACGAGCTAGAAAATTTACCAGAGCCACTTGCGCAAACCAAAAGCATTCAGCGTGTGCTCAGTTGGTACGTCCAGTCGTTCGAGGATATCACCAAAATGGTCAAGTACGTCAAGGAAAACATCCCAACTGATGTCAAAACTGAGCTGCTTGAGTCGTCTAGCCAAAGCCTTGCGATACCCAGCAGCCTGGACCCAGATATTGCGGCAGAGCAGTATTTGATTCGACGCAAGCACGCTGAAGCTAGCAAACCAAGCTCTGAACACGATAAGCCAGATAAATCTATCTTGGGATCGATACGTGACAGAATCTTGAATGGCCTGACATCTCCCCTTGCAAAGTACGACGGCGACCAACGTTGGCCGCGCGAGGTTTACGACTACCTGACGCTTTTTTCGGAGTGCCTCACAAACGTACGAAGACGGCACGATGCCGTTGTCACGACTATGGCTCAGGGTATCCGCGATTATGGTACCACATTGCAAGGCACCAACAAAGATAAGTACAGCACCGAGGTGTTTGAGCAAGATATTCAAAGCTTTTTGGATCGTTTTTTCATGTCCCGCATAGGCATTCGCATGTTAATTGGTCAGCAACTCGCTCTCATGGAAGGAAAATTTGCCAAGGACTACGTCGGTATCATATGCACAAATACCAACATTAAAGATACAATTCAGCATGCATCGCAACTTGCGCAGCAGATTTGCGAAGACTGGTACGGTATGTATGAGGCGCCAAAAGTAATCATTGAGTGCAATGAAAACTTGCGCTACATGTATATCCCCGCGCACTTGTCCCATATGATTTTCGAGGTTGTCAAAAACTCGTTACGTGCGGTAGTTGAGCGCTATGGCACCGAACTTGAAGTCTCCAAGTACCCGCCAGTGACAATAGTTGTTGGTGACGGCTCAGAAGACTTTACAATCCGCATCAGCGACATGGGCGGTGGCATCCCGCGCTCTGTACAGAAACGCGTGTGGTTGTACAACTATACTACAGTAAAAGATGCGCCTGACATTGACCCCGAGTTTTCTGAACCCATGATGAACGCGCCAATGGCTGGCTTTGGCTATGGTCTGCCTATCACCCGCCTCTATGCACGGTATTTTGGCGGCGAGGTCATATTGCAAAGTATTGAGGGCTACGGCACTGACGTTTACATGCATTTGAACAAACTTAGTACTAGAGAACTTATTTATTAGACTGTAGCTTTGTATATGAAAATGAAGGAAAATCTAATAAAACAAACTAATTAAATTTTTGTGATTAGTCAAAAAGCTGCTCAATAATCACGTCAAGAAGAGTGTACACAAGATGCGCATTCAAGATTTCGTTCTGGAACATGCCAAAAACATGAGTAGAAGCGTAACGCGAGCTTGACCCGCCGACAATTTTTATAGATGCATCACGGATGAGCGCGTGCACAATGACTTCCGCATCGTGTTTACATTTAAGCTTTTCTGAGTTGGTGCGTGCTGGAGCTGGCTCCTTCATTTTGCCATCTGGCCAAATCGAACCCGTTATCTTTTGAATTAGATTGGTAATATTCTGCTCGTTTGCAAGACCCGAGACAGACTCGCGGATCTTCTTTTCAATTGTGCCGCCTAGAATCTGTTGAACAACTACTACAACGGCTCTTCCGCGTAACCAGTTATTGCTGCGGTCAAAGCCAAATACCTGAATAAACAAATCACAAATAGGCTGGATAAACGGCCGAGCCAAGTCAAGCTCGGCCTCGGCATCAATATCAGAAGTGATGCTGTTGCGCATGTCTATCTCCTCTGTATCGACGTCATTAATAGAGCTAGTTTCAGCTGTTGTGCTGTTAGACAAGGAGTCAAGAGAAAAAGTTTCCGAGGAAAGAAACAAACGAAACGATTTACTTCGACAGACATCAGGCATCTTTAGCAGCTCACGCAAATAGTTTTGCAGCGCAATTTTTCGTGCGTCTACAAACGATTTGTGCTGGAACTTGAGAACAACACCCTTTTTTGGAAAATCAAGCTTCTTTACCTGCGAAAACCGTGCCCGCAAATGCTGGTGAAGTTGAAAAAACTGGCTGTATCTTCTGGCTACAACCCACCCTGCTGAAACACTGCCGTCGGATGCAAGACGTTCAACTTCAATGATGTATAGCATATAGTGACCACCCTGATCAGAAGAGCTCATATAAGAGCGTATTTGAATGTTCGAGCGACCAAACAAACTGTTATCGCTTTCTTGCACAATATACTGTTGTCGTTGTAGTTCTTTCCGTTGAATTTCTTTCTCTAGATTGGCTTTAGATTTCCTCAAAATGCGCAAGTTACCAATGTTGTTGGTAAGCTCTGCTTTGTGCAATAAAGGCTCAAGAACTGCTTCTTGTCTGTACAAAACTTCAATTTCTGAAGATAAGATGCTAATAGCTTCCGTTAATGACAAATCACCAGGAGCTGCTAAATGCAATTCATCTACATCACTTGATGAAGAATCGCCCTCACTATCATGAGCTTCTTCTTCTTCAACACCACTGTCACTATCAGACTCAAAAAGAGGTTTGTAGCTCTCCTTTTTTGGTTTTTCCTCGTCATCAAAAAGAGAGTTGGACTTATTGACCGGTGTGCTTTCCATAATGCTGTTAAAAGCTTCCTCAACTGCAGCTACAGCCTTAACAGTCTCTTCTGGCTCTTTATAGTCTATGCTATCAAGCTGCAAAGCATCAACACTACTTTTGGTAGCAGTAGGAGAACCATTGAAAGCGTCGGAAATAACACGATCAGATGCTAGAAATTTCAAAAACAGATCAGACTTTTTGAAGTTCACCAAGTCACGTGCCTTCATAGCTTTGTAAACAGAGGCCTGAGTTTGAAGAATGGCGTTTCTGGCGATGTTGTACTGTTCTGGAGTTTTGTTATTTGACTTGACAAAATTAGCCACGGCTTTTTCGTTTTCAGCAGATATGTAACGTATTTTACCACTGAAATAGGTTTTATAAATTTGTATAATATCGTTTTCATTAATAGTAGTTGCTGTCGTATCGTTTGTCTCATTATCATTAATATCGTCTTCAAGAGGATTTCGTAAACTGTTAACAGTAAGCCAAAACTGAACCAACATAGTGCGGTGACTTTGATCCATATATTCCATAAAGTAGACAGCACACGCAGGATTATTCAAAATATCTTTTAAAGTGTAGTCCTCTCTAGGATCCTTGGTATTGATCCCGTTAGACTTAGAATCTGATGTCAAGTTCTTTTGTACGCCCTGACCTGAAAGCTTAGCAATTTGACGATCAATCACGTTTTTGGCATTGTTAAGTCGCGAAATGTAAACAGGATTGGTGCCTTGTTTGATACTCCGCTTTTGCTGAACTGAGATGTAGTATCGAGCCTGGCGGGCCTCGGGTAGTGTTCGCGTTTTGTAAATGTCGCGGATAAACTTTTCGTATGCGCCATGGTCTGCGGTAGGGCTAAGTTTCAAAGTAACGGGTTTACCATCAGGCGTATTGCCAGTGGCATGCTCGTTTAAAGCTTTCATCAATTTTTCAACTTTCTGGCGGTCTTGCAAGGTGGGTCCTGCGGTATTGACGATCATTTGGTTCCAAAAGTCAGAGTCGGAAAACATTGACAAAACGGGAAACAGTACGGAGCAGGCGAGGATGTCCCGAGAAAGATGGTTTACAACAATAGAACTAGAAGAAGTACCCAATAAAAGTGGTATAAACCGGTCTACCAAGTTACGTAGCCAGCCCTTGCGGTAGTCGGCATATCTATAATGCTTAAGCGCGATAGAGGGGTGAAGACGACCGTGACAGTACTGTCCCGCAACAGCGTACTGAAATTCTTTGTTGTCGGTTAGATCCCGTCCTATAGAGCGCTCTCTAACTGCTGTTTCAGCTGCCACAAAGTTGTGGAAATGGTCTGTCACAATTGGCATCATCTTGGTCACAAGCAAATCAGACCATTCAACATCCTTCATTCGCATGCTGAGCATGACCAGTGCGTGTCGAATTGAGCTGTCCACTTGGACAGGAAACTCCTGGCTTTGCGAAATTCCCTGGAACCAAGATAACACAAAGTCTCGAAGAATGTATTCTATAAGCTGGTCAATTGCAGACGAGACAAGAAAAGATTGAGGGTATACCGTCTCGGGTGGGGTGTCAATGGTCGAGCTTTTAGAAATAACACTCCACTTCCTAGAAAATGCAAGTGGCACAAGAGTTTGATTGAGAGGTTTTTTGTTTTTTTTAATGTTGTTGGCGTTAGGTGCCCACAGAGCTGCAAAGCCAAAGGCGATAAAAGCGATCGAGATACCTAGCCAAATCATCAAGGCATGCCAGAAAATTAAGCTTAGCAACTTGCGAACGACGTACATGCTGACCGCGGCACCGAGGGCAACCAAAACGGCAGCCTCAATAGATATTTGCTGGCCCAACACAGTAATTGGCTCAGGCATGGTAAAGTATCTTTGAGGCAATGAGGTGTAGTATAATTGTAAATACTTGTATGAGGTCTCCTAAAAATGAGAATGTGTGATCGGGAAACCCAATTAATTGGATTCGAAGGTTTAATTTACTATGCCAACTGCCCTAACCTTAGCTTTTCTCGTTAGTTTTTCTTGCATTTGGCATTGTGATTTCCCATGAAATCTCGACACTTTCCAAACAACCAAAACCATCAGTTTTTTTTATTTTTTTTTATTTCAATGAGCCATTTGCGATCTGAACAAGCTGCCCAACACGTGAAAAATCTAAGTAGGGCACAGGGTCTAATTGACCGTGATAACCACAGCTATGAAGGTTATAATCTGTTAGTAGCAACACTTCAGGCTATGGGTCAGCCTATGGCAGAGGAACTGCAAAACGTTCGTACGTCTATGTCGTCCATTCTGTTGTTGTCGGAAAAACAATGGATTGATTGGACTGAAGATGAAAACCTGCCAGCTGATTTAGTTTCTGTTGTTTACAGGGAGTCTGTCAAATACTTTCCTTCAGTTACTCTATGGCGGCGCTACGCTGAACACCTAGTGCGGCGGTTTGACAAAGGTCTGATCGAGCACGACGCAGTTTTGGAGGAATTAGCAGCTGGTTCATATGTCACCAGCTATCGCATTCCAAACAGCTCTATCATTTGGAATGTTTATAAAGATTTCATTGCGCGAGGGTTGGAGGAACCTGACAGAAAGGACGACACCATCAGTCAACTCAAGAATCTGTACCAGGCGCGTCTGGGAGTTCCGCATTCGACACTAGCAGAAACCTTCTCCGATTACTCTACATTTATCACCAACTACGACAATGCCAATTACGAAGCTGAACTCATTAAAGCTAGCAAAATTTATGCCGGTGCTTTGAAATCACTGGAGGTACGAGACTCTTGGGAAATTTTAATTAAAGAAAACGAGACGATTGAAAACTACGCTGCATATATTCAGTGGGAACTTGCGCGGCCGAAGAAGTTCCAGGAGCCTAAGTTAGTTATTGCGCTGTACGAACGTGTGCTGGGAAAATATCCAACGAGCTTTGCTGCAGTCTGGGACGACTATATTTTCTACCTGTCCCTTGTTGGTGTCAGCACAACTGAAATTTTGGATTTGATTAGAAGAGCGACTAGGGGTTGTCCTACATCAGGCGATTTATGGGCACACAAAATCCGGTTACTTCAGATTCTGCGCGACTCGCCGGAGGACATTGATTATGTGAAAGAGATTGTTGATAACATTGGTTATTTCAAAAAGCCTGAAAACTACAATGAGTGGAAGAAGGTTGAAATTGCGTGGTTGCATTTTTTGCGACGACATTTCACAGATAGTGCTGACGAGAAGAGACTTGAAGAATTTGTCTTGGAAGCAGAGACTGCGTTCACCCGAGCCATCTCACAAGGTAAGGATGACCCATATTTTGAACTTGAAAAGTTTTTGATCAGCGAGTGGACTGTTTTAGAAGACAAGGATCAAGCACGCACGATCTGGAATCGTGTGAGCAAATATAAGGGTGACTTGGCTGAGTTTTGGATCCAGTGGGCACATTGGGAGAAGACACATGGAGATTATCAATCAGTTCTGGATGTGTACACGAAAGCTTTGACTCGAAACAATATCGACTGGATAGAACGGGTATTGCAAGAGTTTAGTGACTACGAACAGGCCCATGGCACGTTTTACTCGATTCAGCATGCCCTGGCGAAAAGTAGGAGCCGGCTAAAGTATTATCAGGCTCAGCGACAAACGGCATACGATGACAGCAACAAACGGACATATGAAGAGTTTGAACCAATAGAGGTGATTGAGGAGCGTCCATCTAAATCTCAGAAGACTGAAACCATCGAGCCTGAAGCAGAGACAGTGGAGATTAAACCGGTTGTCTCAAGTACTAAATCGGTTAATGATGCGACCAATACCCGCGACAGAGAGCATAATACAGTTATTGTTTCTAATCTTGACAACATATCAAAGGAAGATCTTCTTACTTTTTTTTCCGACTGCGGCGAGATTGTGGAAATTACCATTACAGCTGGCATTGCCACCATTGAGTTCAAGACTGAAGAGAGCAAACTTGCTGCTTTGACGAAGCACTTAAAGAAAATTAACGGGACTCAGATTTCGGTACAATCAGGTCAGTCAACCACACTGTGGGTAACCAACTTCCCACCATCAGAAACTGAAGCTTCTTTAAAGAAACTGTTTGGCGAGTTTGGATCAATTGTGTCGATTCGATTTCCTTCTCTGAAGTTCAACACCCATAGACGATTCTGTTATATTCAATTTACCTCTGCCGAAGAGGCTCTTCAGGCGCAGCAAGCATTGCATGGAAAGGAGCTGATTTCAAACTCCGACAAGAAACCTCTCAGCCTGGTAGTAAAGATTTCGGACCCATCTCAAAAGAAGGATCGCACAGGTGCGACTTACGAAGACCGCGAGTTATTTATCAAGGGCATTGATTTTGAAAAGGTTGATGAGGCCAAACTGCGTACCTTATTTGAATCATTCGGGCCGATCGAGCGTGTGAGACTACCACTGAGTAAGACGAATGAGCGCAAGGGCCGGTTTCACGATGGATATGGTTTTATTGTGCTTAAGGACGCCGAGGCTGCTGCGCAAGCCGTAACGGCGCTGAACGGCATTGAGGTTGAAAAGCGCACAATCCATGTTTCAGTTGCGGCGAAGAACACGAACAAGACGGTGTCAAAAATAGTTTCTGAGGACAGTGGTAAGGGTGCTGCTGTGGAATCTGAAAGTATCAAAGTGCGAACAGTTCAGGTTTCAAACCTGGTAGACACGATTAATGACACACAACTAAGTGAGCTATTTGCAAAGTATGGTGTGGTCAAGAAGGTGGTGCTTCGGCCGGAGACAGGCACTGCCAGTGTGGAATACGCCCAGGTTCAAGACGCAGGCAAAGCAGCACTGGCGCTGGATGGACATGAAGTTGGCGGTCAGGCGATTCGTGTGGTATCTCGTGGCGATACCAAGCCGAGCACTATGTTTGTGCCCAGAAACACTACTCGCCGGGCGCCCCAATCACGCATACGCCGAGTGTAAATAGTCTTTTAAAAAAAAATTTAACTTTTTCCCCTAGTGAATATTAACTTTTTGTTAAGCAATGTCCTGGTTGATTGTGTCATTACTTGTATACGTATAATTGTTTTCATCAAAATGTTATCAGATCACTGTGTAGCTTTGTCTACCTTTTTTTTTTTTTTTGTTTGTTTTCTGTGTGGTGTTTGACCCCTCCTCTCTTTTTTTTTTTTTTTTGCTGGAGTTAAGTTACAGGGTATAGTACAATGCATGTTGTTGAGATTTTGCCCCTCGTTGTTATTGTTGTTTTTGGTGGTTGTTTTTTTTTTTTTTTTCAGATATGCCAAAGCATTATAGACTCGGGTTGATCCACCCATTGGCGTAGTAGTCATGGTAGTGTTGATATTAATTAACTTGTTTTTTATTACTTTTTTTATTCTGAATTAGAAGATAATGAATTATTTGAGTTATAAGCCAATAGAGTGGAAATTAAAGTATTAAAATCTCTATTTTGTATGATCACGATATAGATAAAATTGTTTTTTTTTTTTTTTTTTTTCGCTGATTGTCATTTTCTAACTATTCAAGTTAAACCTGTCTACAAATTCTTGTTTTGCAAAATTGTCTTTTTTTTAGAGAGGAGATATTTGGTATTTGATCTACACATACATAAGTTGTTGTGATAAATTAGAAAAATAATTAAAAAGTTAATCCGGTAAAAAAAGCCCAATGGCATTGAAAAGCCTCTCCTCCTCCATTCTTGCCCAAAAATAAAACATTAAAAGTTTTACTGATAAAATTAAGGATCCAACTATAAACAGACCTTTTTGATATTTATTTAATCAATTTCATGAAAATTGTTTTTTTTTGTCCATTGTTAGTATAGTGGTCAAAATAGTATTCTCCCCTTCAACAAAAGCCGGAAAAATTCAACAATTTTGAGGGGGGACAATGGTGCTAAGTCTAACTTTAAGCGAGACGAAACACAGTTACAACAACACACACTAAAAAAATTAAAAAAACATTAAAAATAAAAAAGACTCTACACAAAAGTTTAATAGAGGGTATCACCAACTCAAGTTTTTTGTCAACAAGCCGCTTCTGCCACACTTTTAAAACCTGTTTTAATTTAGTAGCAATATATCTATGTGTGTGTGTGTGATTTTTTTGTCTTCTTAACCCGCAAGGGTCTGGCTATCTTTTATAAAAGGGACCGTCTTGCTGCTCAGCAGAGTATCTCATTTCATCAGTAACACTTTCTACGGCTTTAGTTATCATCAACTTCTGTCTTACTTAACTATTCATACTTATCTTTTTAAAAAAAAATTATTTTTTCCTAACACAACATTATGAGCCACGTCCTTATAACACCCAAGACTCCAGCTGGATCCGTCACGGCCCCTCTTACCGCCCAGACTATTGAAAAAAAACCAGTAAACTTTTCCAATATCCTGCTAGGCGCCGCACTCAATCTTGCCGAGGTCACAACTCTCGGCCAGCCACTAGAGGTGGTCAAGACCACTATGGCTGCCAACCGGGCTGACTCCTTTGCCAACAGTATCCAACGCATCTGGCAGCGCGGCGGTGCTTTTGGCTTTTACCAGGGTCTCATACCCTGGGCTTGGATCGAGGCCTCCACCAAAGGTGCTGTCCTGCTTTTTGTCTCGGCCGAAGCCGAATACGCAGCCAAAGCTCGGTTTGGACTGGGACCTTTCACGGCCGGCATCACCGGTGGCATGGTGGGAGGTCTCGCACAGGCTTATCTCACCGTCGGTTTTTGCACCTGCATGAAAACAGTCGAGATAACCCGTCATAAATCCATTGACGCGGTCGGCGCAGGCAGTGCAGCCAAGGTCCCCTCTACTTTTGATGTCTTTCGTGACATCTACCGTAAGGAGGGCCTTCGCGGAATTAATAAAGGCGTCAATGCCGTGGCCATCCGTCAATGCACTAACTGGGGATCGCGGTTTGGCTTTGCCCGTCTCAGCGAAGCTGGCCTCCGCCGTGTCACTGGCAAGTCCGCGGACGCGCCGCTTAATTTTGCCGAGAAGATTGCGGCGTCAGTTGTTGGCGGCGCGCTCTCGGCCTGGAACCAGCCCATCGAGGTTGTCCGCGTCGAGATGCAATCCAAGACAGTTGATCCCAACCGTCCTGCCAACCTGACAGTGACCTCTGCGCTGCGGTATATTTATCAAACTAACGGCATAAGAGGCCTGTATAGGGGAGTGGCCCCGCGCATTGGTCTTGGCGTGTGGCAGACCGTGTTCATGGTCGGTTTGGGAGACCGTGCCAAGGAGTATGTTAACCAGCGCCAGCAGAAACTGAGGTAAAAAAAAAAAAAAAAAAATAGAATTACAAGTTGTCAATTTTCACCGTTAAATTGTTTAGTAATTCTTGTTTTGTTCGTTTGTTTATTTATCATTCTTTCGGTCTAGATATCAGGTTAATAAAAAATATTTATATATCTCTATAAATCATGTTCAAAGATCGCACTCACTTCAATTAAAAAAAAACCATACAACCGATGCCCATTTAAAAAGAAAAAAAATAAAGAAAATTATGCATAACGAAGATACTCCTTCTTACAATGGCAGGATTTTATTCTTGCGTTGGTTCTTGTGCTTGTCACCGCCCAAACGGTCGTAGAGATACAGCCCAAAGAATGTGAGCAAGATGCCCCAGCCCTGCAGGGCATCAACCTTTTGGCCAAACCACACAATTGAAAACGACACGACCACAATACGCTTGACAAGACTCGCAACCGAGTAAGTCACTGGCGACACCATGCCCAGCACCTGGAACGCCAGCAGGTTTTGCAAAAAGTGGGACAGCCCGTTAAACAAAAAGTACATCAGCAGTGAGACCCCACTAGCACTTGCCACCGCTACTTCTGCTACCGCTGCGGGATCCGCCAGGTCCGGGACACCAAAGTACTTGCCCGTCTGGTTGAAGTAGTCGCTGCTCAGCGTGATGCCCTCGCTAAACACCCAGATCGGGAATGTGAAAATGAACGCGAGACTCGAGCAGTAGCACAGAATGTTCAGCTTGTCGACCTTGGGCGGCGCGCTGCCACCATCGCCAGATACACTGTTGTTCTCTTGCCGATACGTCAGTAGCTTCTTAGAGTAGATGTTCTGTGACACAAAAATCAGCGCTGCTATCAGTGCAAATAAGATTCCGTTCATCTGCGACGAAAACTGCGTGGAGCATGTCATCACCACGCCTGTTACAAGCGGTATCAGTGACAGATATGTCTGGGACTCGTACTGCACACCAAACACAAACCGGTACGCAGCAACCGTAAACAGTGGCGAAAGCGCCTTGATTGTGTGTACTAGCGACACCGGAATCTGTGACGTTGCCTTGTGCGAAAAAATGTGCCCAAAGAGCTGAAAAATTCCCATTGGCAGGGTTGACATTATAATTTCCTTTGTGGGGTACCGGAATCCCCGGTGTGAAACGGTGCCCTTGGGCAGAGCGTTGAAAACTGTATGCGAGTTTTGCGCAAGCGCGATCGTCGCTACACCAAAACACACCGCCAGCAGAAATTGCATTAGGGACAGAGATACCGGATAAGGAAACTGCGTCAAAATCGTTTTCGTCAGCGTGTTTGAGAACGCACTCGTTGCGTACCAGCTCAAGCACATTAACACAAGCGGCATGCTGATAGGTGCCTTGAGCTTTTCAAGCTTGATATTCTCTGTGAAAGATTTACCACGCTTACGCGTGCCGGCACCACCGCCTGCGGCGCTATTGGCATAAAGACCGCCTGTCTTGAGATCATGGCGTTGACGGCTGCCACTAGCTGGCGCAAATAGAGCAGTTCTGTCCCCGCCTACAAACGACACGGGGAACGGTTTCAGCACGCCGGCGTCTGAGGTCTTAGTGCTGCTGTTGCGGCTGTTGTTGTTGTTGATGTTGTTGGGGTTGTCGTTGTTATCGCCTTTCTCGGCTGACGCCGCAGGATCACTGCCCCTGGCATTAGTCCCAGTACTACTCTTCAAACTGAGGATCTCTTTCTTAGCAAACACATTATCATTTGTCGCGGGACTGGCCGTTGTTGTAGCCATTATTTGTATCAGTGGGTGTTGGTCTTGATGATACCGAAAGAAAAAAAAAATTAAAAAGAAAACATACAAAAAAAAAAATTTAAAAATAACAACAAAACTATTTTATTTATTTTTTTTATAATTATTTTTATGTTTTATTGTTTAAATTTTTTTTTTTTGTCCATGCTATGAACGACCAGCCAAAGGAAAAACTGCCAAAAAAATTAAAAAAAGTTTTTAGTGTGTATCACGTGATTGATAACTTTGCGGCATTTTGTGTCTTTTTGTTGTTGTTGTTGTTGTTGTTTTTTCTCCCAGTTAAATTTAATGAAACAAATCAAATAACTGCCATTGGCAATAAATTTTCAAAGTATGCAGGCGCCTACCCCCC
>JAKVQX010000512.1:0-15452 GCA_030463015.1 Geotrichum citri-aurantii
AAAAAAAAAAAAAAAAAAAAAAAAAAAAAAAAAAAAAAAAAAAAAAAAAAAAAACCTGATTCAAATAGCTGTATCTAAATCTAATAATAATTGACAATTTTTTTAATTTCCAGTGGGAATGAAATATTTGAAAAAAAGCAATGAAAGTGCTAAAAATACTAGCTTTTGCATGTAATTCTGTACAAAAATAATAGGGTCTGCTCGTAACAAAAAAAGCTGCAATCCCGACTCAAAACTTCTGGGCAAAGTAAAAAAAACTTCTTCCCATGATTTGTTTGTTTCTACTCGTTATTGTTAAGAAAACTGATTTCACTAATGAGTATCGCACAACAGTGTCAGAAAATCGTTCAATTTTATTAATCTCATTAGTGAAATCAACAGTTTATAATCATGATTTTAATCACGAAACAAAAAAAAGTAAAAAAAAACTTGTGAATTAGGTTAACTGTTTTAAAAATAAGAATGTAAATTAAATTTGAGAAACCATCACTAACTTAGCCGGTTTTTATACATGTAGCAATGTACTTTTAAAATTCTGTAGGCATCAACAATCACAATTAAAAGAGTTATTTGATTTATGTCGCTGGCATGTTACTGCCGCTGGTAGACTACCTGCGATATACCGTTTACCGTTTTTGTTCAACTGAATTATATGGTTTTTTAATGGGTAGAGTTGATACTTCATGGTTTAAGGCTCATGATCCGTAATACTAATCAAGTGAAATTCAAATTGCTGGTTCCTAAGGTTCAAAAATTACGTTGTACAAAAATTTAAATTTGTTCATAAAGATCGTTCTTGTTTAACAGCACATTTCACCAATATATCCAAATATCTGACGGTTTAAACAAAGCCAAAGATAATTGATTAAAACATTTACATGTATGTTAATGGTAATTTAGGCAAATAGACTTTTAAACTACTATTGCAGATTTGAACTGCAAATTTTTGGCACAAAATAGTTTTATAGCTTTCAAAGATGAGCTTCTTGCGCATTTAATCAAATTACCTAGGCTTTATATATCCATTTCAGATAGTAAAAATCATTTGACACGCACCACCATCTTGTAAGTCTCACAAAAAAAATCATTTTTTACTAAAACCCTAAAATTTTTGACCGTTTTTTTTTTTTTTAATTTTTATGTGAAGGAAGAAAACTGACTTTACTGCTGCTGTAAAGTTTTTTAACCATTGTTGAAAGATTATTATCTACGTATTTTAAAGTATTCAAATTAGAGATCTAGACCTGTATAATAAGCTTTGATATGTGGTGGTTCAGGCATTTCTCAAATAAATTAAAATTTGAATGCATAGAAAAATTTTTCAGGCAATTGTTGTAACTTATGAATTGTACTCAATCTCGATAGTATATGAGAGTATGGTGTAGTCATGAGGTGTCAGGAAAAAAAAGGATGTTTTGGGTCTTATACAGCTTGTTGGTGACTGGAATGATCAGCAAAAAATCGTGGTCAATAGATTTGTTGCACCTGTACAAATTGGTAAGATTGAGCTTAGCTTTTGTAAAAAATCTCACAGTTGGTCCTATATAGGTGCTAGCAGTCACACCCGATTATGGCGATCGTTTGTAGATGTGTGGCTATTATGATTTCTATAATTTCTTGACATGTAAACGGAAATCTTTTTCCAGGTTTGCATATACTAGTTTTTCGTGACAAAAAAGATGCGTAGGATTGGACTCTGGAAGTCAAAAAAACATCTGTTCCAGCTCTTTCCAGGCTGTAGATAGCCAAATTAGTTTTAATTCTACGAGATTTTGGCCGGTGATCGCTCTAAATTTTGCGTAAAGTTTATAAAAATTGGAAGATCTTTATTAAAACATTGCAGATAAATGTGTTCCCAATGCAAAAATTTACCATTTGGGTGAAGTGTTAACTTACATCAAAGAAAAAAAAAAAATTCTCAAATCCCAGTTTCCAAAAATTTTGTGTTCAAGACATTGTTGATAGTTCCTTATTAGTTTGAGGATAGCTTTTGTTTCCTATGCTGCGCTGGAAAGTTCAATGGGTTTTCAAGGGTACATGAATTTGAAATATTTCGTTTTTTGGTAAAAGAGATTTTGCTCAAATATCTAAAGGTCCCAAACCTTATCGTAGATTTGTTTTTGAAAACGAAAATTAAACGCAAAAATCTGATTCAAAGCGTCAACTCTGAACGATAAATCGGGTCAAAACTAAATAGTATTAAAAACTTAGAAAAAAGAACAGATCATTTGTTCGGAATTTTTAGGAGTGTGGAAAAATGGCTCAGAGTACTCTAGATTTGCACAGACTCTTAACATTTGCACTTTAACTTTTAGATGTTTTTTTTTTTTTTAAAAAAAGGGGGAATTTGAGGCTATTCTGTTTACAAGTTTTGTCAGAAAACCGGTTTTTTTTTTGAAATTGAGGAATCACAAGTAACTCATAAATATCGCCAGTTGAAAACTTTTTGCCGTATACTGAAAAAAAAAAAAACCATTATCAGGGTGCAACCTGAAGATTTTACCAGTTAGCCAGCCAAAAACGCGCAAGAATATTACATAATTGAGTTAAAATGTTCAAAATTTTTTTGAAGATTGTCGTACCGAACAAGAATGAAATTTATTTCAGAAACTTTCGTAACAACATGAAAAATTTTGTTTGCCAGTAAACAAAAGTGTAGGGCTAATGACTCAAGTAAACTAGTGAGTTTGTAAAACTTGTTAAACTATTCTAGATAGTTTTATTTGTATTAAAATTTTATGAAAAAGTCTAGATTATTGGTTTTGTGCATTTTACGAGAAGTGCAAAATGAGGATTGTGATTTTTTGCAACAAATAATTGCAATTTAACTTATTTTGGTATAGTTATCAAAAAAAAACTTGATAGATAGTATTAACTACCTGTAGTTGCTAAACTCATTTGTAGTATTTTCTGTTTGATGGTTTTATCTGTCTTTTCTGTAAATGAGTTTGCATTTAATGACATCTAATTTTCAATGTACTGCCTCATATGTCAAGGAAAACATGAAATAAATAGCATCCAGTTGGTTAATACCAGCAATAGAAAACCAACAAATCCTTAAAAATCTGCTCTATTCAAGCAAGCCACCAGCAAAAAAACTTTGATAATAGATCTTAAAGCCTGGTTTCAGCTTAACAATCTTTAGTGATATCAAATAAAACCTTTAATTCAAGTTAGGGGAAAGATCTTTTCAAGATAGCAGGCTTTGTAAAAATACTACGGATACTCATAAAATAGGTATCAAACTGTTTCCAGTTGATCACAACGGCAGTTATGATCTTGCTCAGTAATGTCACATCATTTAAAATAATTTTAAAGACTGTACAGTACAATTGCAGTTGAAACAGTTTGTTTATGGTATGACGAGGCACGGTTTCTTGAAGAGTTTCATTTGATCAGAATTAATACAGTCAAACGGCTTTAATTTATAAAAGAAGAAATATCAAAGTTCACCTAACTCGTTATATTCTTTTTTCTAATCAGTTCTTGAAGCACAGCACAAAATGTAATCTAGCTTGTGCAGTATTTTAGAAAGCTTCTCATCAAGACTACATTTTGGTAACTTCGACGGTAGTCGCTAACTTCAATACCTTTTGTCGTTAAATTTTTGTTTTTTTTCAATTTTAATATTGAAATTTAAAAAGACTAGTGAATTAGATTCACAGCACTTAAAGCTGTTAATATCTTATGCCCTGGCAATGTGTCTCTGTTATCTTCTAATTGAAACAAAGTCTAGGTTTGCAGAGAATTTTGCACCACTAAACTACTTTGAAGTAGATTTGTTAATATTGCTAACTCCATTAAAATGGAATAAATACTGATGGATTTAAAGCAATAATGTCTTAAGAATTGTAACTGGCCATAAAAGCAATGAACTTGTAAAAGTAATGCCTACTTATTGTCAAGTTTAACTGATCTGGTACTAGCTTGATTTCCAATTTCAGGAACTTGGCAAAAACATTTCAGACTGGGGTAATGTGTACATGTATTGTAGTTTCAAACCTTTAAATAGATTTGCAAAAAAAGATGTGCCCTTAGATAATTTGTCAAACAACTAATGTGCTAATGTATACATCTACTGATGGCTAGGCTAACAGTTAAAGTTTATAGATGCAAAGGAGTTAAAATTATTTATTTTTTCTAAAAACTTTTTAACGAGTTTGTGGATTTAATAAATGTTGAAAAGTTACAAATTTTTATTAACTAAAGTGCACATGATAAGTTACACATTAGAATTATTTTTGCTGGTTTTCAAATATATTTATTATTGAGTCATTCTAACTAAACTCTTTCCTCCCTAGGTCACTGCTTTAAATTAAATCATTTTTACGCTTAGATAAGCTGCAAAAAATACCATGCTTGGTTCTTGTCCAAAATATTTTTAAAATGCTGTTTGTTGTTATTACAGTCTCTTTTAGATCCATGATGTAACAAGATTAAAATTGTTTAGACTCAATTAAAAGTTAAAAAAAACCAAAATCTCTTAAAAACAATAAGAAATTTTTCTTTCAGTGAAATGTGCACTAGACATGGTCACAATTGCCTAAAACCTGACAAAAACAAAACTGACATGAGCATAACGAGTTTGAAATTATGACCAGTAGAAGCAAGCAGATTTTCTTAGGTAGGTTTTTTTTGTCATGATAAGAACTATTGTTGTTATTATTCGCAAAACATTTATAAAGCACGCTCTTTATTAATTTTTTTTCAAAAATTCAGCTGCAGCTTTTAAAACTATCGCAGTAAATATTTCCTATCCCTCTCTGACTGGCCATGCAATCTTCAAAATTAATGAATTGTTAGTTTTGTGCCATACAAAATTTTATGCAGTATTGGTTCTTAACAGCACTACGACTACAACAGTAACTTTTTTTTTTTTTGAATGGTCTTTTACTTAAAATTAGATTGTTCCAAAGAAAAAAATGTTGTGCTTTAGTGGAAAATATGAAACGTCGTTTAATAACAATTCAATCACACCAAAACATGAATGAATAAAAAGTTTGATATCTAGTCGGCTTTGCCCTAATTTTTGGCAAGCACTAAAGCATTAGTAAAAATAAACCCACCACATGCTCAAAGATTCGCCACAAAAAATAAAACAAAATTCAAAAGGCTTAAAAATCTATTTATTACGAAAGTGATTAAGTTTTTTTTAAAAAACAAAAGTTTTCAAGCGTTTTTTATAATAATGCGTTTTGTAAGATTTACAAATTATTTCTAATTAATACAAAAACAGTAATCATGAAGCAAAGTTTCAAGTAATAACATTAAACTGACACTTCAGTTAACTTCAAAAACACCAATTTTTAATACTTTAGACCTTTTCCTTTATAATAGTGTTTTGTGCTCAAATTTAAAAAAATTCAATCACACATGTTGCTTAGGTTAGTGAATAAACACAAACATGTGCAAGCTTTTTACATGATAAAGTAAAATTAGAGAAATTAAATACTTGCTTCTCATAAATAAACAATTTAAGTAAAAGAATACAAACAATAATGAAACGAACTTTTATGAATTTTTCATAAGTAACTTAGTTGTCAAAAAATAAACATTGTCTTAGCAAATTAGTATTCAATAAACAAAATTCTGACAGTCTCTTTAGCAGATATAGACACCAAGATTTTCGCAAATAGACATCAAGCAAAATACTCAAAATCTTTGTTGTATACTTGAATGAGTTTGAAATCAGAAACATAAAATTTCAGTATTTAAAATAAGTTAACTAAAAAGGCTATCAAAAACATTCTAATCTGTAATATCTATCAAATACAATTTGTTTGCACTAGAAAGACATTTTTATCATAATTATTAAAACTGGTATCAGAAATTTTTACTTCAAAATTTAAATTTTTAAAAAAACTAAATAATGTTATCACTAGTTTAACTAATTAATTCATCAGAAATGACTGGAGCGATTAAAAGCGTAGTTTATCCATTTAACTAAAGTTCATTGATTCTCAATCATTGTCTTAATTAACAATGATGGAATTATATAGAGATGTTGCTTGAAACGGAGACTCAATAAGTCGAAATGAGCTAAAAAAAAAAAAACTTCCTTTCAAAGCCCGTTTACCTGTTTAATCATGGTCCGAAGATTGTGAAAAATGTAACCATTGCACTTGCTGAAAACAAATCACGTGTAGACAGGCTTTAAGTTAACTCTAATTGATACTGAAATAGAATTAAAAACTATACTGTATTTGTTCAGATGCTTATGTTTTAAACGAAAAAAGCCAACCTAGTCTAACGATATTAGCATCTTGTGTAATTATAGTTTAGCTCACTGAATCCATTTAGAGACTAGTACATCAGCATAGCTTGTGCATATACATATGCAGTAGGTTTGGGTTTTGAAAAATGATATTTTTTGGTAATCTATACGTGATTTGTTTTATATTCGCTGAGGTCCAAAAGTCAAGGTACGCACATTAATTGGCTCAAAAAAATAAGTAAAGGAACCCACTGACCTTCAAGAAAGCGGTAACTTTTAAGTAATAAGGTCTAATATGTATTGATAGTATAATTGTGTTTCGTTTTTGAACTGCACTTCAAAGTAAAACTTTTTGATTTATAATATATCAGCTTCTATTTTGGCCATTTGTAAAAATACTAAGAGTAAAAAAATTGAATACTAACTCTGGTTAATGACTAAAGGGTTTTCCTGTAACCAGGCTCCCGATTCACCACATTACTCACTAGAGAAGTTTTGTCCCCTTCAGTTATTAGAATATGGGTACCAAAATAACAACTTAAAAAAAAATGTATCAAAAACTCATTTCATTTAACTCCAAATAGCAAACCTTAAGTTGGAAAAAAACTAACAAATTTCAAAATCATGACTGTAATCCAACTTTTGAAATATGATAATTTTCAAAAACAAATAATTAATCTAAAAAAAAAATTACACTCAATGTTTTTGAAAATGAATACAGAAATTAAAGGTAATACTATCTTGTATACGACCCTTTCTATTTATCAAGGCTTCCACTATTAGTCGCATGCTTTGATAACAACGTTCAACAGAGTCATCATCTCTTTCCCTCCATAAGACAACTAATTGACCTTTAATTCGACAATTGTGTATTGGCATGAAAAGAGCTTGTCAAGTTGTTGCTTCATATATGCTCAAATTCTTTCGATAGAATTTGAGTCAAAACTTGAGGCTGATAATTAAATCGTCTCATAATTATGGCCATTTCGCTATTTATTTGACCATTCAGGCCTTGTGAGTAGGAGCGTTATCTTGCTGAAATTTCATCTGAAATTTCATCGTAGTTACTTCCATAGCTAGTAAATGACATTCTTAAATGAATGTTTTAAATAAGATGAAGTTGGAAAACCTCTTATGTCATTACCTGTTCTTTCCAGATGGCTTCATAGTTGGATCATGAAGGTGTAAAAAAGTTCTGCGATGACCACTCTTCCCGCCCAAACCATAAAAGTTTTTCTCAAATTTCTGAATGTGACTTGAAGGTTCTTTTCATTAAAGCTCTAATTTTTTCAAAAAAAAAAAAACCCGAGGACGTCGAAATGGTCTCCGAATTTCAAAAATACTTTTGTTACCAATCATGACATTTTTTCAATGTCAATTGTCCAGTATAATTAATCTTGAGCAAACCGCAGTCAGTGTTGTTCAAGTACATCGGTCAGTCATGATTTAATTCTAGCAATGAATGAACCAAGTTAATGATTTTAAGCGTTTTTGGGATCGTAACACTTCAGAATATGTGATCACTATACAGGTCAAGTTTGGCTAACGCAGATATAGATGATATCCCAAAGATGAGAAAAAGCAAAAAAAAAGTACACGTCGCTTGTACCTGTCAGTAAAGTTCTTTTGCTTATATTTTATTTGTTGTACGTGATATGTTTGCTGGGGGTGATAAATTTTCCGAAAGATTCGACAAACTGATCCATGATGCGACCTTGTGATGGTTGAGGTTTGTTTGGTGCTAAGTCCGATCTTTCTCGTTTCAACTATCATCTTTAAAACGCTATTTACATTACAAGCAGGCACTTTTAAATAAGATGTAAAATTTTGAAGAATTAAAAAGTCAAAAGAATTTAAAGCAATACTTTGAAAAAGAGGTATACTTTTAGGTAAAGTCGTGGTGATATTTTTAAAGTTTTTTTTTTTTTTTTCCAGAGTTAAGTCTGCCATTTGTAGATAGAATATTAGTGATGTAATACATGATACCTTTTTCACTGTAAATGAATCTTAATAAACATTTTTATGTTACGATCGTTTAACCAAGATTTTATCTTGTATTTTTTACATTACAGTAGTCAAGCTACTGTCTACGTTGCTAAAACTACTAATGTTAAATTCTGCAGAGCAAATAAAATTTTTTGGAAAAGAAAAAGGTATAGAAAAACTTACAGTAAAGAGGGTGAAAAAAGAGAAAGTATAGACAGATGAATTTTTGATTATATTCCTTTACTGGATTCTTATGCGACGTTTGAATTACCATGTGTACCTTTTTTTGTGCCAGGAACGCTCTTGTAGAGGCAGCAAGCAATGTTTAATGGTATTTTTGTATTTTAAATACACATGTGTATTCAAACTTGAAGCTGCTGTTGAAATACCAAAAGTTTGAAATGTTAACTTGGAAAGCTACAAAACAAATTCTAAAGTTACGCTGAGTAGTATAATGTCCAAGAAAATAATATTCATAATTTAGTTAAAAATTTGGACTTGACGGAAATTCCATTTAAAAGGGCATTTGTTGAAATCCCAGAATGTAAAATTTTGCATAGTAGATCTTTGTGACCTCTTCAGTGACTGTTTTTATAATAAAGCCCGATGACAAAAAAATCGAAAGCACAAAAAGAATCATTTTAGCAAAAAAAATTGAAAAGCACGCACAAAATTCTAAACTGTAGATTGAAAATTTCATAAGTTTGAAGCCAGACAATCTTATAATTTATTCTTTTGCACACCATCCGTTTCTTTGTGCTACTGCGTTAAGCCTTATACGCATACTTTAAATTCAATTTCAAATTAGTTATTGATCAAATAGCCTCTCATGCCTTTCGAGGCCATCGACAGAGAAGCGCCCAATTATTTTTGATTTTCAAAATTCTAAAATTGGGTGTTATTTAAATAAAATTTTCTTGAGGAACTCCCATACATGTTTGTAATGTTTAAATCTTGTAAATATGATAGTCAAGTTCCTTACTCTTTGAAAAGTCGGAAGCAACTTTAGTTTTGTTAATTTGAGCACCTTCTTGCTAAGATTTATTTTAAGTCTATAAATTGGTAAAATTTTTATAAGTGTTTCTTTGGAAGTTTCAGATGTATTTAAGTTGCGTTTCTCGTCTCCAAACTCACTAAAAAAGTAAATATTTGTCCGCCCATACATCCAAACTCAATCCCAAATCACATTGAATATCCCTTTTTTGGCATTGGAGTGACAAGACTGGCTCTAAATTTTTACTGAGGCCCGGAATTCCTAAGCATTGTAAAGGACACAAGTAGAGCAAACTTTTCTTCACTTGGAATTATGGTATTTTGAAGACCTCTAAAACTCATTACTTACGCGATAAAACAAACCACATTTTGGAAGCCAAAACCATGAATTCAATTTTTTCCCTTTAGTTTTAGATCTTTTGAAACCTATTGATTGTCGTTATCGCGCTTGCTCTGACTTCAAAATTAGAGGCAAATGTTTCAATTGACGTGAACAGCTAGCGTTGAGCTTTTCAAATGATAATACCTTTTTTATGATCCCGTTAAAACTTAAGATCACTCAAAAATAGGTTTGGATTAGTGTGAATGGCTTTTATGAAAACGTTTTAATGTCCATCAAACTGAGTTAGTGCAAACGGAAAAAAGTCATTAATTGCACCATAAACTGATCTTTAGTAACAACTTCAAATATATCTGCACAAATTTGAGATGTTAACCACTTTCTAGGCTGATGGTTTGCGAGAAAAAAGTTATTGCAGAACCCATCAATTTTAGCAAGAAAAAAAGCTGAAGTTAAATGAAAGACGGAGAAAAAGGCACTTTTCCAAGAAAGCTTCAAAATTTTGTTATATGACTAAACACATTGGAAAATACATGTATTTGCATTTTTGAATTTTGAATTTTAAATTAATTTCATCCTACTTTCACTGAAACAAAAATCACACAAGATACCGTGCAGCTTTTACTGCGGTCAAGATGCCAACTAACTGCTATTTGACATCCTATACTAGATTAACATCTAAGCACTGTCATATAAACTATATGAATACTGATTTCATTTTTATGAGTTTATCTACATTAGTTTTGCTATAAAACTATTTGTCTTAAAATTTTAGTTTGATATTAAAACAGTTGGGAAAATCCTTTTTACTCCGAATGATTCTTTTCATAACTTATTTTGAAGGTTTAATGTCAGATTTTGACGTAAAGGTTGCATAAATAAAAAGTTTAAAATCTTTATTTCGATAAGAAACTAGATTTTGAAAAAAGTTCTTTCGTTAATAACAAAACCAATTCTTACAGGCGTTAATCTAGAATGCTTTAAAAAGCTTTAGATGTTTGAACTCTTGCTCCAGCATTTTAGCAGGCATCAATTACTTTACTTTAACTCAAAAGTTTTTGAACCAATTTTTGTATTGTTTTTGAAAAACAACTTGAAACAAAAAGCTGATCACTTTAAAAAGTCATGATAAATAAAAATAACATATGAAAAACAAGTGGAATTTGTCTTCAAAAACTAATCAAAGCAGTAGTGCTGATGCACATTTAAAATTTGACAGTAATCATCAACCGAGAAAAAACCATGTCGACTTGTGTCTGAAGCAATTTATGGCGTGCCTGTTTTGTGAGCGCATTTTTTTTTTAATAAAACCAAAGCTCTCCCAAAAGTTACTAGACTTTTTGAAATATATTTCAAAAAGCCATTCTCTTAAAAATTAAAAAAAAAATTGAAAAAAATAATGCAGTGTTTAATAACTGTCATTTTTTGACAGTTTTAGCCAATCTGGACTGTCAACGACTTGAGAAAATCCTCTAAAACTGAAAAAAAACTGTGCAACCTAGGAGTGAGATCAAGTAATTTTTCCAGAAAAGAAGTTTGCATTGCACTGACATAATACTAAGTCCACGAATTATGGTTGATTTTATTCCCCATTTTACTGCTTAGACCAACCGTCTCAATTCAAAAATTATAAAAAAACAACTATCATGAATTTCAAAAAACTCAAAAAAAGAGTTTTATTTAAGAAAACATTGGAATGTCTTGCCAGGTTTGAAAGAAAATAAGCTTAAGCTTGTAAAAGTATTTTACCCTGATATTCATGATGATCTTTTCAAAAACTGGTTTTGACAAACAGGTTAACTTGTAAAGAATTGGGCGCCTTCAAAATGATGGAAATTAGAATAGTTATCACGAAAGATCAATTAACAAGAAAGCAATAAAAGAAGTAACCAAAACACACATAGAGCAATTCATGGGAAACTGGCGCCATAGAATGCTAAAAATACTTGCGCGCGTTGAGAGCGCTACTTTGAGAGTTTCTTAGAGACAAATCTTTTTTTCTTTGTATATCTTTTGTTATTAAGTTTTTGTATGTGTAACTTTTTCAATGTAAGGACAATAAACTGATTTTCTATCTAAGTATACAAAACTCAATGTCTATAAAAAAAGAAAACTACTGGAACGTCAAAACTTGTCAAGAATTTTAATCAGAGTTGTAGAAAGTTATCCTTCATGGAATTTTTAATCAAAAAAACAAAATTGTTACGTCCCTTCTTAATCACTTATTTTCAATGTGAGATTTAAAGGACATTTAGAAACTCCTAAGAAATAAAAATTCAAACATAGGGCAAGGAATAACAAGTAAAAACAGAAACTAGATATCGACTACGTTGAATTAAAGATGATAACAACTAAGTGTTCAGACTCAAGACTGGTCCTTGAAGCACCATAAATCAAATGTATTTGCACATGATTGGATTATCTAGTCGACGGGCGTGTCAGATCTCACATTGGCAAATAATTGATTAAAAAGATAGATACACCTCTCATTATTTACAATCAAATATTTGTGAATAATTCAATAGAAGAGTAAGAAAAATAGTGATGAAATGAAAAAAAAAATCTATACCTATTGTGATTGGGCGTTTCCGACCAATACCATTACAATAGTTAATGAAACAGACCCTGTCAACTTGTTTTAACCAAATAATAATTACTAATGTCTAAAATTACTTGTTTGTTATAAAAACTTATTGATATTCACTCCGTTCAATTTGTGTTTTTTTGAGAATTCAAATGTTACACCCCCGAAAATTACTACAACAGAAAATTACTACTACAGAATGTTGTCCCATGCCCAGCCCGGGGACGTGAGTACTAAACTTAGGTCTTAATGTGTTCCGTGAGAAAATAGTCAAATAAACCTATTTCTTGCTGGGTTCATCTACGTGTAAGCCAGGAGAATCATCTATCGACGTGTTGGTAAACTTACAAAGACAAGAATACGGATGCTCTTAATCCGATGTGGATCTAGATGTCTAGGATCGATGATTACAGTAATGCCTCTATCTACGGACTTTCATGAGAGATAACAGATCTTGTTCAAAGTTAGTTCTCGTTTTTAAAGGCTTCTTTCCAGACCTTGTGTCCGCTCTAGTACTCACAAGTAATCATTCGAATTGTTTAGTCTCCGCAAAATTAGTGACGTAGATAAGCTTTGGTTTCCAAAGGGCTATGATGATTGATAGTAATACTAAGTGTATCTGTGGCGAGTCCACCTCTTGCCACTGCCTTGATTTGATAATGAATTTGGAGTGTGTGTATCCAAGTCAGGGACCCCCTTTCCGTTTCCTGCTCTTCGTTCACTTCCGGGTGATGGCTCAGCTTTTTAGTTTCAATTGCAACTCTACCTACTTGCTTATCATGTAAATTAGGTCTAGCCACCACTGGAGGTTTGCCCAATTGTGTTCAGCCTTGGAGTTCGAACCCATTAAGATGAATGTAACGCGATCTGGGTTTAAGCCAAGTTGCGGTGACAAATGTCCTGAAGAATGGCTCACAAGAAAATTAGAGCCATTCTCGATTTTGAGCACTTGTAGGCTAACAGAACAACCTCAAAGAATTTGCAAAAATTAAATAACTGTTTTTACTGTCACTCATTTTAGTCAAAAATGATGAGAAACTTTCAAAAAATCTGAAATGAAGTAAGTGACGATAGCTTAAAAACACTATATACGCTAGTGTGAAGTTTGGAGTTTTAAAATAAATTTTCACTGAAAAGTTAACTAAAATTTGAGTATATTTTATTATTTAATTAGAAAATCCCTGACAAGTAATTTCATTTTTTCATAACTTGTCGTGTCAATCTAAGCGATTTCCAAGCGCGCATGCCTAATCAAAATGCCACTATTTACAAAATAGTCGCTCTAGCATAATTTTGATAACATAATTTGCGATGAAATTGAATGAATTAACCAAATTGAATAAATTTCAAAGTTCGACGCCTGAAGCCACTCTTTTGAAATAATTTGAAATCTACTCTAAAGTCTCGGTAATGTTTGGTGGATATAAAAACATCTTCTGATAGCTAAAGGAAATTAGTATGAGAGCTACTTGAATTCTCTTCTATAGAATTTTGTTAGAAATTGTAATTTAGAGATTTTTCAGTCTGTTGTTACTAGCTGTGGTATGTGAAAAAAATTAATCAAAGGTGCCAGTATACACTACAAATAGTTACTAAAGTTCAAGCATAAATATTACTTTACTGTTCTAATTCCTTTTTTGATATTTGAATTGCTTGTACTCTTTTTGGATGCTGAGATGGTGATTATCCTAACTTGCAAGATCTGTATTTGAAAATGTAAAGCAACTATTTGACCTCATCATTAGCACAGCAACAAGAAGTGGCCAATAGATAATGTCACGCCTAGTAAGAGTCAAAATACAGTATCAAACATTAGTTATGCGGGGGGTTTGATTGTAGTTGTAACTATTTTTTTGTGCAAATTGCTACTGGCACTGACGAAAAAACGAAAACATAATTAAAACAAACAATTTTATATACAAGTAAAAAATTTTCAATCTTTTTCTAATAGATCATCATGCGGTGAACAAAAACATTGGTATTTTGTTTTTCCCCTTTTACTCAGAGCCTTCGTTACTGCCGCCCTGGAACGGGTTTTTGATGGGTACAGTCCGCACCTTCCAAATGTCTTCGGAGCTTCCGCCCTCCTTCTTCTGCTTAGCAAGCTTTTCCATGTAGTAAAGCGCAACCTTCTTAGCCTCGTCCTCGGGCGACGTTGTCACCGAGGTCTTCATGCGCAGGCAAAATTTGAGCTTCTTCCACGGGTCATGGCAGTAGCCGATGCCGCCGTAGCGGTAAATATGGCGCATCTGGCCACCAACAGAGTAGCACGCAACTAAATCGTTAAAAGCGTCAGAGCATGACATCTCAGTGGGGAAAGAGGAAAGTTTGTAGAGGGCATTATTGGTAGCCTGCGGCGAAACCGACGTGGTGGTCGTAGATGGCGTAGCGGTGGAGGCTAGTGGTGTGGAAGTAACAGCGGTGGTAGAACCGGGCTGTTCCGGCACAGCATTGAGCTCGCGCAAAAGCTCATCGAGAGAGTCGTCGAGAGATGTATCTTTGTTGTTTTCTGTCATTTTATAGTGCGTAAAAGTAGTATGTCTGTGTGATTATTAGACAGGGCTAATAACAAAACGATGAATCGTTAAAGCTACTTGAAGAAAGAGAAAAGTGAAAAAAAGTGAAAAATTAAATAATGATGATATAATGCTTATGTAAATATTTTGGTTTTTTTTTTTTTTTTTCCAAATGTTTAATGGAGAAAATTAAGAAACCCACAACTAACAAAACATGGCAGCTTCATCGCGGAACCAAAGTAATCAGGTAATTCAAGTGGATATAATGCGAAGATACTTGGAATATAATTTTTTGAAGTTTTTGGTTTTTTGGTATTAAAATAGGTGGTTTTACTTTTGCCTTATTTGTGAATTATTATTTAAATTGTAAAATATTTTCAAAAGCAGGAGTGGTGTTTACGGTAAAGTGAAAAGTGCAAATCAACCAGATACTTTTTAAGTGAAAGCTAGCTCAGGCCTTACTTTTTCTTTTAACTTTTTTCAATTTTTCTTTATCGGAGATTTTGCGAGAATGTTGAATTGTTACTATGTGGATTGCTTCGGTGCATTTCAGGGAAAATATCGAATATCGCAAATGTAAATTCTATCTTTGAAGAAAAATTTTTTTAACAAAAGAAGCTCTTTCAAGCAAAACTTTTGTGGGTCATCTAATTTCAACTTCAGACAAACCTCGTTGGTTTTTTAAAAGTTAATTGCGAGTGATTGTACCTGTTAACCTGTAAATAATAAGATGTTTTTAAATCGTATGAGACCAGTTTATTGTCTATTATTATTATTATTATTATTATTATTATTATTATTATTATTATTATTATTATT
>JAKVQX010000513.1:0-15433 GCA_030463015.1 Geotrichum citri-aurantii
AAAAAAAAAAAAAAAAAAAAAAAAAAAAAAAAAAAAAAAAAAAAAAAAAAAAAACGTTTCTAGCTATTAGACATTACAATTTGGTTCTGTCATTTTCACGATCTAGTGAAGCATTGTGGAAAAGGAGAATAGCGCACCACAGATGATGATCAATAGCAGGTCAGAGACCTTTTGTTACTGATAGATCAAGCGCTGAAAGGTATTCAAAAAAAAAAAAGGACATACAAATAGAGAAGTTACACATACAAAAACACAATAACAAAAGAGTAAACTAAAGAGTTTTCAAGTTTAGGAAGAAAAAAAAAAAAATCTATCTGATGTGAAATGGATTTTGAAGCAGAAAATTGATCAAGCGGGATTCGAATAAGGCATTCACAACAAATGTTATAAAGGCAAAAATTGAAAATAACCATAAGTTTTATGATTTCATATAAAAAAATGATACCGTTTGGTTTTCTATTTGTTGGTAAAATTTTCTGTTCAATTAAATTATCCTACCTTTTTTTCCTATTTTTTTTTAAAAACTTTCAATGCCCTTGATCTTCTCTGCTGTCAAATTCAACAGTTTATCTCGGTAAAAAGTGGTTAAATAAAAAAAATTTAAACAGAATTAGCCAAAAAGCTAACGGTAGATTTGGCTAGTTGGTGACCTTGAGTTTTTCCGACCGTTCATGACTTCTATCTGGCAGCGAAATTAGAGATTTTTTTTATTTGATTTTGAGCTCGAGTTATTCCAATTCCAAATGTCACACTTTTTTAATAGATTGACATAAAAAAAATTAGTATAATGTTCTTTTAACATTAAAAAAGTTACACATAAAACAATCTTATTTTGAATTTTTTTGTTATTTTTTTGTTTTTAATTTTAGCTTGTTGGCGCAATCATTAATATTTAAAGATAGAAAGCGGTTGTATAATTGGTAAGAACTAATAGAGTGGCATTGTAGCAGTGAACATGTTTGTTGTTTTAACTTCCATTATCATCCTTTTTGTTTTGATAGTATTTCTTGCTTGACGAGGAGAACCTGCTTAGTGCAAAATTGTCTCCCGAGAATTACGGCCGCTGATATGGATCATGCGGCTGGGATTTGACTTTATTATAACCAAACAGACTCACCAAATAGAAAAACCAAACAGAAGTCTTAAAAGTTTTTTTTTCAAATTTTATTTTTTTTAAAAACGGCACATTTTCGGAATATATTTAACTTGTCTTGAATGACTGGTTAAACGGCAGCAAATAAACTATAAGATAAGCGGATATCTCTTTTAACATTTTTTTTTCTGTAACAAAAAAAGTTTGTAACAGAAAATGTGGACTTTAAATTTTCTTCATTGTCAATCAACTAAGTGCACAAGCAACATTAACAGGAACAAAAAAAAAGTTACAGAAGCAGCCTAATTATTGCATTAACTTGTCAATATACTACATTAGTTTAAATGACCAAAGAAAAAATTAAAATTGAAATTGCAAAAAAATAAACTTTATCGAAAAGGTTCTAAGCAGTATTGGCATGCAACTAACTATACTTACATGTAGAGTAAACTAATCAAAAAGCCAAGATCTCTTCCCTACCCCCAGGGTCACATAGATTTTCGGGTTTCCACTTTTAACAACAGCTACAAAAAAAAATTACATTTCCTGGCCAAACCCCGGAAACTCAGCGTCAGTAAAACAACTTTATGCTCTGACTACGTGTAGTGTATTTAAGAAATGACGGTCAGAGATGATACTGCGCACTGGACTTATTGGAAAAAAAACAAGTCAAAAATTATTTTTGCCGCCCTACTAGCTTTTGTTAAAGAAAAATTGAAAGGTATGACGCTGATTTAGACCATTAGAAACAACGTAATGACCAGTGTACATTTCGTTAAAAAAAAAAAGCAAGAAAAAGCAAAAAAAAAAAAAAACCTTAAGGGGAATGGAGGAGAAAAGCCTAAATATTCCGAAGCTCCGGATTTTTAAACCAAAAAAAAGGAGTCTAATTTGAACAATTTCTTAAGCCGAGACAGCACTCGATATCACTCACTATGTAGAGGTGCGTCGAGTTACAAACTTGCTCAAGCCCTTGCAAACAATCAAACAAACAAACAAACTTGCTCTTAGCATCTAAGTTATCATTTAGATAAGTCTACATTTTCATGAACCCATAAAAATTTGACACTATTAAAAAAAATTAAAACTTTAGTGTGGCTAGACCCTGAGTGATGATAACCACTTGCGATAGACTAGTTTTGTTTATTGTGTGTGCTGCTCCATACCTTTTGTAAACCAACCAAAGAAAGCAAGAAATAAAATGAAGAACTGGCAGCAGATGGCTATGCCTTTTTTTCTCCACTTACTGTTCCATTTTTTTTTAACTACTGTGAGGTAGACATGAGTTTTAACCATTTGTAGAAGATGTTGTTTAACTTGATAGAAATTTGACCTCCTTTCCCATTCTTCATTTTTCACGTGACTTCGGTTGGCGTTTTCCGTGCTTTGACAGCCTTGTTCACCAATTTTTGACCCCAAAAACCTAATATGTCAATTTTAGTCAAAGGCGGGGCAAACCACCCCAAGCAGGAACTCAAACTTCACTGAAAAATTCTGGCGGGGCATTAGTGGCGCTCCCTAAGGTTTAATTTTTTTCCTCTACTTGTTTTTTTTTGTGCTGGGATTTTCATTGTCCGAACAGTCAATGTGGGGTTTTACACTATTACCAGATCCACGAATCACACATATTATAGTGGCCTTGTTCAGGAACAGAACTTAAACAAGGTACATTGTGGTTAATAGAAGCAGATGAGTTTGGAATAAAAAAAGAAATTGGCACTGTTACTTAGTTTTTTAATTAGTACACAGCTAATTTTAGGCAGCGACCCTCCCCGGTTGACAAATTTTTTGTTTTCTGGCGTTGGTTTGCGCACAAGTTAGTTGTATCACTAATGGAACAAGAAATTCATTCTCTATACACCGAAAAGATTCAAACTGCAACTTCAATATATTGTTACTCCTCTCAAACACATCAGAAATTTCTTAATTGACTATCAGAAATGTTTTGATCTCCAGTGTCTTGATTTTTTTTATAAAAATCGCGACAAGTCGCCAGGTTTCTGATTTTTTTTTTTTTTCTTTCAATCTATCATCAAATCATCTTATCATCTCTTTTATCAATTTTTACAAGCACTCTCAACAGCTTTTCAGTAGCTACATTATCAAGCATATTTACAAATTATCATTAAACTAATCAACAATGTCTGAATCTACCAACTTTGATGCTATCGTTGTCGGCGGCGGTTTTGGCGGTGTCTACCAAGTATACAAGCTTAGACAGCTTGGTCTTAAGGTCAAGGCCTTTGAGAGAGGTCACACTATTGGTGGTGTCTGGAGACAAAATGTTTACCCTGGTGCCCGCGTCGACTCTGACGTTCCTGTCTACCAGCTTTGGATCGAGGAGGTCTACAAGGACTTCAACTTTAACAAGCGCTTCCCTGACTGGAGAGAAATCCAGCGATACTTTGCACATGTCGAGAAGAAGCTTCACATGTCTCAATACTACGACTTTAACACCTGGGTCACTGAGTCTTCCTATGATAACAATACTGGAAAATGGACTGTTACCACTACTGGAGAGGGCGCCGGTACCTACACCGCCAAATACCTTTTGCTCTGTACTGGCTTTGCCTCCAAATCATACATTCCTGAATTCAAGGGTCTTGACAAGTTCAAGGGTATTATGCATCACACTGCCGAATGGCCTGTTGAGCAAATTGACATGAAGGGAAAGCGCGTCGCTGTCGTAGGCACTGGTGCTAGTGGTGTTCAGGTCATTCAAGAAGTTGGTCCCATTGTCGAATCTCTTACTGTCTACCAGAGAACTCCCAACCTTGCCATTCCCATGCGTCAGCGCGATGTTGACACCGAATATGAGAATGGCCGCAAGCCCAACTACGATAAGGTTTTTGAGAACACACTTGTTATTTCTACCGGTGGTTTTGAATTTGGCTTTGACCCTCGTTCTTGTATTGAGGCTTCACCTGAAGAGCGCGAGGCTTTATTTGAAGACTGCTGGAGAAAGGGTGGCTTCCACTTTTGGGTTGCCAACTTCCAGGATATCTGGACCAACGAAGAAGCTGACAAGATTGCTTACGATTTCTGGAGAAAGAAGGTTCTGGCTCGCCTTACTCGCCCTGAACTAGCAGAGCTTTTGGCCCCTGAGGTTTCTCCTGTCACTTGGGCCGGCAAGCGCCCTTGCTTGGAACAGTCCTACTACGAGGTTTACAACCAGCCTAACGTTGATATTGTCAACCTTAAGAAGGAGCCCATCATTGAATTTACCGAAAAGGGTATCAGAACTGCTGATCACGGCGAGCAGGAGTTTGATGTTATTGTTCTTGCCACAGGCTTTGATGCCGTCACTGGTGGTCTCACTCAGATTGATGTCCGTGGTGCTAAGGGTGAGTCGCTCAAGGAGAAGTGGTCTAACGGTGTTTTCACATACCTCGGCATTTCTGCTGCTGATTTCCCCAACATGTTTTTCTTGTACGGTCCCCAGGGCCCCACTGGCTTTTCCAACGGCCCTACCTGTGCACAGATCCAGGCCAACTGGATTACTGATGCCATTGAGTACGCTGAAAAGAACAACATAAAAGCTATTTCTCCCTCTCACGAAGCCGAGCAAAAGTACCGCGAGCATGTCAATGAAATCCAGGATAAGACTCTTATCAGCAAGGTCCCCTCTTGGTACACGGGTGCTAACGTTCCCGGCAAGAAGGTCGAGGCTCTCAACTACGTTGGTGGCATTCCCAACTACTTGAAGGAGATCAACCACGAGGCTTCTCTGAATTACGCTAACTTTGTTAAGGCCTAATACACTTAAGGCTTTCTTTTTTTTTTTGGCAGCCATGCCTCCACACACAGTACGAGAGAGATGATACTTTTACGATTATTTGAGATGTTTAAAATTACAAAAAAATTTCCAAAAACAGTAAATAAATAAAATAAATTTGGAATTTTATTCTAGAAAAAAAGACTTAAATTTGTAGTTTTTTGTATGATCAAAAAAGTTTGCTGAGCCTATTTGATGCTTGATACTTTATTGTTAGCTGAGTTAGCAGTCGTGCTATGTGTTATCTGTAGATCTTGGGTTTTAGATTTTGATGCTACATGCTGTCTACCAACTGGTGAGAAGTTGGAATATCAAGATTTAAACTACCATAGGTTACACAATACAAATTGATAGCACACCACACAACACTTTTATTGCTGATTTATTAAAACTTGAGACTTAGTATTTTGTTCAAGGACAAACTACAGTAGGCGTTGTTCAGGCTCTGCGTGTATTACACATATTTTAGTTTAGCAAAAAAAAAATCCAAGGAAACATGTGCTCACAAAAATTTTCTAAAAATCTCTATTCAAAAAGAAGTAAAAAGTAAATGAAAGAAGTTAATTCAACAAGGCTCAAATAGCGCAGTGGGAGTCTGTTCCATTTACCAATTTGCTTAGTGTTTTTTTGACAGAGTCAAATTTGAATCTAACACATAGAGAAACCTGATAAAAATCGTCAAATTTTAAACTATTATAATCGTCAAAAGCAACTCTTTGTTTTGTACTGATAAACGTTTAACAAAATTGCAAAAAAATTAATAAAAATTTTGGTTGGAAAATTATTTGGTTTTTTTTTTTACACTTTCACTTGTTTTCTGAACCACACAAACCTGTTTGAAAAAAGGCTGTATTGTGGTAAATATGACTTTTTTGACAGAAGATAAAAATTGCATATCAAAACTGTACTTTAAAAGTCAAACAATGTAATAAATTTCTGCCAAAAAAACAATGAGACAAACAAGATATATTCAAAGATCTTGCATCAGTTAATTTTTTTGCTGATTTTCCGTTTTGTACATGATTTACAGTCAATTGATACCTATTTTTGGGCAAATAATAGGGAAAAAAAAAAGAATTCATGCAATGAGTCTTTTTGAAACTGCTTAAAAATAAAAATGGAAAGTAACTGTAGGTTTAGTGGTAGTACATAATACTGAAAAACTTTTGGTCAATTTTTTTAATCTGAATAATTGAAAAATGGTGCACAGATTCTTAATTGATTTTTTAAGGTTATCAAGATTGTCAAAAATCTGTGCTCATAAAAGTAAAAAAAATACTTCAAAATTAGAAGACCTTGAATTTTTGAAAAAGAAAAAGACCCAATCATTATTAAAGTTGAAAAATTATGTTATTTCGTCCAGCCACAGGTTTATATTGGCTTGCATTCTTGAACTCACTTATCTATCAGGTATCGACCATAGTGAAACAGATCAGGTGCTATCTAAAACTCAGTTTTTAGACGACTCCGAACATCAAAGCTAAAACGGTTCTTTAGTACTGTGAAAATTTCACCTTTTTAAGTTATGTATAGTGTGAGGCTTCATATTGTTGGCTTTTATTTATTTTTATCGGTTGTCCAATCTGCGTCCCGAACGTTCGAATCTTTTTTTTTTTTTGGCGCTGCTGTTTCTTCGGCAATTGCGTATTTTTTTTTTTTTTTTACTGCGACGTTCTGCTCAAAACAGGAAATGATTTATGCAGATCACTGATTCTAGATGAAATCATTCACGTGATCTCTTGGCAAGCGTCCATGCTTTTCTGCCATTGCAATCTCATTGCGCGTTGAAGACGAGAAAGACTACAAACTTCTCTTTTTTTTTTTTTTTTTGTGCCGGTTGGTATGGTGTTGGGTGTATTTCTTTGATCAGAAAGCAGCCCGTTTTCTTTCATTCAACCAGAATAGTTTTCAAAATCTTGAAATCACATAATCTGGCTTTCATACGTACCGACATTTGATTTATATGGGAGTTTGTTTAGAAGCATTAACCTACTTTTAAAAAAAAGTCAATATTAAAGATTTCAGGATTCTAAACAGATTTACTACATTCCCCTCTAACCATATCAATGACAATGCCAAACAACATTAGTAGCAATAGCAGTAATAACAATAACAGCAATTTAACGCTGCCGCAGGCTAATGGAGTTAAACCTTCGCCGCCGGGCACCAACCGCTTAATCACCTCAACATCCGCCTACAAAAGCGCTGCGTTTCATCGGTCGCCCAGTTCCAGTGCTGTAGCTCTCACAAACAACGACTACTTCAGACATGAGCAGGAGTATCGCGACTCGCTTGCGAGTACACATTCAGCAAAGAAGACACCGTCGGAACCTTCCAGCGTTATGACACCATCAGACATTGACTCTGAGACTGAGTCAGATATCGACCCACCGCGTGAAGCGCTAGGCTTTGGTGGTGTAGGAACCAGCTTTGACGACGAGTATATTGATAACGTGACGTCGTATCCGTTTCTTGAAGCGTCTTACAACCACGAGCAGATGGAGAACGACGAGAGTCTGCCGGAGCGACTGGAATGGCAGGCTATGCTTGCATCCGTCATCACCGGTGAGGTAGTGCGGTCTGAAAAGCGCCGCCTAAAAACCAACACAGAAGCTTCTATGAAGGAAGATGATTTATGGATGGAGATTCGCGCGCGCATGTGCGGCCGTACTTTTGAAGACCAAAAACGCGTGATTGAAGACGCGCGCGTCGGCGTAGAAGCTACTTTACAGGAGATTATGCAATTTCGCGTGTCTAACCCGGACGACATGGAGCAGACGCTGGCGGAGGTCAACGCGACAATTGTCAAGCTGGAAAACTGTGAGCAGCTGTGGCAGACACGGCAGCTGATGAAGACCAACAGTGCGTTGTACCGTGATCCGGAATTTCAACTTTACGTCGAGGCCCTGACGACCTGGGTTACTATCACTGAGTGGATAATTCGCGAAATCCACCTTTTGCAGGTGTGGACAGGCAACGAGGCAACGGATCCAACCCTGCAAGCAGACGCAGCGAGCAACAACAAGGCTGGCTCGATGATTGAGCCGACGAGTTTGGTAGACCGCGTGCTTAAACAGGAGGACCTCATGAAGGTATTTGATGAGAAGATCAAGTCGAACATTGGCCCAGTTATTGAACGTGCACGTGAAGGGCATTTGCAATTTCGCGAGCAGTTTAACCTTATTGGATTGCCGGTCCACGTCGAAGGGCTTGAGAAGCTTATCAAATTTCCTGTCAAACTGATTCAGGCACTAGTAAGCCAGCGTCTTGTCTATGTCAAGAAAATGACCAATCCAACGGTTATGCTCGTGGACCAGACTATCGAAGACCTATCACTCTACATGAACATTGCATTACTTGTTAAAGAACGAAACGCAGAATACACGACTCCGTTGCCTGATATTAAGTGGATCAATTACAAGCCGGACCTCAAATTTGACGAAACTATTCTTGACTGCGTTAACTTTTTTTTTACGCTGTCTAAAAGCAAATTTGATTATTCCATGGTCCATTCACGCATCGGATTCAAGGAAATTGACAATTTCGAGTCGCAGTACTACTTTTTAGAACAGGTAGGCCGTTTTGTTGACGGCGGTGCTATTGTCGTGGCAATACACTCATCATCCTTGGTATTGAAGATGTGTTCCAAGCTTCTTATGTATTGGGAGTATCAAACCAAGGACCCATCGTTTTTAAGCAAGGTCGAGGTGGAGCGATGGTACACTCACACTACCGAACGAATTCGAAAAGCTCAACGAAAGCTGTTGCGGTTTTACAAGTGAGTTTTTTTTTTTTTTTTTTTGAAATTTGTTTTGTTTGAGTGTGGTTGCGCAAATTACAGTTACTAACTTTTGCAGAATTCTCGCGTCGAGCTATCAGAATGCAATAGAGTTCTCACTCCAAACACCGCGTCTTAAATGGTTTATGAGTTCATTGAAAAAAAGTGATCATTTCCTCGTCTACACTGGTTATTTAGAAAAAGATGGCATTTACATTATTGCGGACCCTTTACTAATGAACGAGCCTGAAGTAATCCGTGCTCTAATCAAGGGCTACTCTAGTCGATCACCCAATAGTAGGACATCAGCACGATATCTTCTATTAATCTGCATTCAGGAGCCGCTTGTGTGGGAAGGTGCAATTGTTGATATGAAGATTAATGATGCATCTGTCGATATCCGTCCAGGTCATATGCGACTTGTCTGCGAAGGTGGAACGAGCGACCTGAAAGAAGGCCACGACAACCTAACGTCCATTACTGGTGGTATGGACTTTTTAGAAGTTGCGAGCGAGCCTATTTCGCAACTTACAAAAGTCAACAGCGAGCTTGCCAGAATGCGCAAGGTCCTCTACAGGATTTCCATGTCAGTTATTGCTGACACTTGCAAGTTTCGCAAGACCTTTAAGGGCTACCCAGAGACGGTACACAGTCTTTTCTCGTTTGCTAGAGAGTTTGGTCAGCGCGGAATCAACGTCATGGATGAGTCACGACGTGGCCATGTCGCTATTAACCTCATTAATCTGTGTATTGAGTGGCTAAGTTTTATTTGCGATGACTGCGTGCCGACCGACATTAAAACATTTAGATGGACTGTTATTGCAATTGAGTTCACCATGGTCATGACGCGTGGTGTTAACATTGTAGCATTGTCTGACGAACAGTTTACAAAGCTAAGGCTCAAAGTTGCGGGCTGCATGACACTTTTGATTTCTCATTTCGACATCATGGGTGCACGCTCTACCGCTGAGCGGCGCCAAAGGATGACACGAGACCAAGAACTCAACAAAACACGCACTATCAAGGACGATGTTGAGCTCATCAAGGAGTTTCATCACGAAGTGTTTAAAAAAATTGACTCGATGGAGGGAACGCTGAGGTCACACCAGAACATGGGCAGGGTCATTGACGAAAGTGACGCTAACTCAGAGTTGTTGACGTATTTGGCATCCAATTTCTCGTCACGTACGTTCCGCTGGCAACAAGGCCGGTTTATTGGCGGTGGATCATTTGGGTCGGTGTATGCAGCAGTGGATCTTGACTCTGGATCGGTGATGGCGATGAAGGAGATCCGAATGCAAGATCCACAGTCGATGAAGCAGGCGCTCAAGTCAATTCGTGATGAGATGACGGTGCTGGAGATGCTGCGACACCCAAACATTGTCGAGTACAAGGGCGTTGAGGTGCACCGGGACCGCGTGTTCATTTTTATGGAGTACTGCCAAGGCGGATCATTGGCCAAGCTACTTGAGTATGGGCGGATCGAGGACGAGAACGTTATCCAGGTGTACACCATGCAAATGCTTCAGGGTCTGAAATATTTGCACATGAAGGGGGTTGTGCATCGAGACATCAAGCCGGAGAACATTTTGCTTGATCACGTTGGTGTGATTAAATTTGTTGATTTTGGAGCGGCCAAGGTGATAGCAAACAGCGGCCGCACCCGGCGTGGCGGGGTTGTGACGATTGGGTCACAAACCAAAACGGCAGGTGACGGCAGCTCATCGAAGATGAACTCTATGACAGGCACACCAATGTATATGTCGCCGGAGGTGATTACGGGCACGACAACTGGAAGCCAGAGCTCAATTGATATCTGGTCACTTGGGTGCTGTGTGCTGGAGATGGCGACGGGCCGACGCCCGTGGGCCAATCTTGACAATGAGTGGGCGATCATGTATCACATTGCGGCAGGGCAGTTGCCACAGCTGCCGTCAGCCGACCAGATGAGCGAACAAGGCCTAGCGTTTTTGATGCGCACACTCCAGCGTGACCCATTACTGCGTCCCAGTGCAGCAGAGTTGTTACAGGACCCTTGGATCCAGAATTCGCCAGGCAAGGCAGTGGCTGAGGCCAAATGTCGGACGGATAGGGCAACAACCACGACTACATCAACCCCAGTATCATCTTTGTCATCTGATGCCGCGACGGTAGTAGCTGCAGCTGCTGCTGTAGGAAAGGGTTTATCCGAGCAGGAGCAAAGCAGTAGTACCATTTAAAAAAAAAAAAAAAAGCTGGAGGAGAGGGTCCCTGCAAAGTTGGTACTAAAGAAGTACACACACACTAGCCGACTTGCAGGCATCGTTAGATAATGGACAGGTTTATAAAAAAAAAAAAGTGTGTCAAGTGAGGTGACACAAGAACACAAACCAAAGAAAAAGGTCGATTGTTATCTACATATAGACAGGCTAAACATAAACACTATGACATGACAATTTCAAAAAAAAAAAAATTAAAGTTTTGTAAATAGTAAAAAGATTTTTTACTGTTGTTATTATTAATCTTGTATATGTGGCTTTTTTAGTATTTCTCTGCCCAGAAGAATTATGATTTGAAAAAAAATGGGTCGATTTCTGCAGTTGCTGTTGGCTGATTCAACTATTAGTTTTTTTTCAAAAAAAAAAACGATTTCATGGGCCGAAGCAATAATTCCACAAGTTGTGTATATATTTACAGATAGAGCCAGATCAACGATGTCCAATATATTTTTAATTTTTGTTTAACTGAAAGTTTAATAAACAATTTAATTTAACTTAAAAAAAATCTGATGTTTACGTATTTTTTTTTTTAATTTGTTTTGATTAATTTTTACTAATTTTTTTTTTTTTTTTTTGCAGGAGTGGGCGAATCTAATTGATAGCAACTATACAATCTATTGTCTCATGTCAGCATTAGTAAACGGCAAAGTTAACAATAAAAATATTTTAATTTAGAATAATCAAATTAGATAATTTCATTGGCATTGGGCTATTCCGTGACGGAATGAAAAAGTAAAAATTTTTCAAAGAAATCTTCCAAGGATTTGTTGAAAAAAAATCAGTCAAATAAGGAACATTCTAAAATTTCAATTAAGGAAAGTTGCAATAAAAATTATAATAAAAATAATAATTAAACTTTGACACTTATGTTTTCGTCAAACACCACTAGTTTCTCACACTAAACCATTAACAGAATATTTTACTGTACAAACAATACACCATGCCACGCACAAGTAGTTTTTTTTTTTTACTCCTCTTCTTTCTCCTTCCTTTTGTCAATTTCCTCTTCTGAAAAACAAAACTGGTGATTTCATGAAAAAAAAAAAAAAAAAAAAGTCAGGAGGCTTTTAAGTAAAAATAAACAACAACAAAAGCAAATATACTAAGATGATAATGCTTTTTGATAATACTTGTGATAATGCTTTGATATAGGGTTTATCTTCTCCGTCTTTTCAATCTGTTGCCCACCTCGCGATGTCATATTTCTTTTCCCCAGACCAACAACAAAAGTGTGTATATAAAACAATTCCAAAATGCACCCCGCAAATCTATTTAGCTCATCATCATCACAAAACATCATTTTTTTTATTAACTGATTTTTTTCTTTTTTTCTTTTTTTGAAAAATTCATCAACAACCGACGGCTATAAACACCCATCCTTTTCAGCTACATTAGTTTTTATTTTTTACTTGGCTTTATTTTTCAATTAATTTTAAAAAGTTTTTATTGGTTCCGACTATAATCAACTGTTCTGACTTGAAATTAATTTCTTTTAAAATCATCACCAATTAAAGATTTTTTATTACTGTATTCAGTTTTGTTTCTTTTGCCTTGCAATTTATCAAAAACTATTCCGGTCTGTCTTGCCCACAATTTCAAATTTTTTTTTAATAGAAATTCAAACTTGCAAACTAATCAACAATCAAAAAAAAAAAAAAAAAGAAATCCAAAACAATTTACTACAAATACTCTCGTCAATTCCTTTCTGACATCTAATAATGGCCTCCAGATCTCTCTACTTTTCTAAATTCCTCCTTCGTACAACCAACATTGCATCTAAGCGTTCCTTTTCTATTGCTTCAATAAGAATGGCTCCAATTCCAAAGACCCACAAGGGTTTCATCTTTACCAACGGTTCTAAAGAACTTAAGCTTAAGGATATCCCCACCTACTCGCCTGGTCCCGGCGAAGTCTTGCTCAAGCTTGAAGCTGCTGGCGTTTGCCATTCTGACCTGCACATTCTCAGTGGCTCATTTCCATATGAGTCTGGCATCATTCTCGGTCACGAAATTGCTGGTACCGTAGCGGCGCACGGCCCTGGCGTCAACCCGGACGAATATCCCATTGGCCAGCTCTACGCCGCTCACGGACCCAATCCCTGCGGTGTGTGCAAAGAGTGCCGCGATGGCAAAGACAACCTGTGTCACTCCCCAAATCACTCTGAGTTCGGTCTCGGCTACCCCGGCGGCTACCAGCAATACACTATTGCAAAAGTGCGCAACCTCATTGAGGTGCCTGAGGGAGTGAGCGCCCAAACCGCAGCTGTCACCACGGACGCTGTGCTGACTCCTTACCACGCACTTAAAAAGGCCGGCGTCAATGGTATGTCTCGTATTCTTATTATTGGTCTTGGTGGCCTTGGAATCAATGCGGTCCAGATTGCAAAAGCTTTTGGCGCGCACGTTACTGCATTTGATCTTAAAGAGTCGTCGCGCGAACTGGCTCGCAAGTTTGGCGCCGACGTGGTGCTCGATTCACTGACCCTTGAGGATGCATCAAAGGACTATGATTTTGTCGCAGACATTGTCAGTGTGCAGTCAACCTTTGATCTGGCGTTCAAGCAGATCAAGTCCAACGGTCTGATCATTGCGCTCGGCCTGGGTTCTGCCAAGTTGACCTTTGACCAGAACGACATGCTGTTGCGCGAGATTCGCCTTCTGGGCTCATTCTGGGGCACGTCGCTCGACCAGATCGAGGTGTTTGATCTGGTCAAGCGCGGTGTTATTACCCCGCAGGTTGAAACTGGTAGTTTTAAGGATCTTAACGAGATTTTGGAAAAGCTCGAGCACGGCCAGATCAAGTCGAGAATTGTCTTGACTGATTTTGATCATGTGTAATTTTTTTGTTGTTTTTGGACGGAAAAGGTTTTTTTTTTTTTTTTAAAAAGTGTATCTCTCTTCTTTCCTTTAGGTGATGATTTGTTAACTATCTATAATGTTTGTAATGTTGAAAAAAAAAAAAAAAAGGATTTTTTAAAATCATGAACAAATTTGAGCACATGATGTAATGTTGCCATTAGTTTCCGATTTGTTTCTGTTGATGCCAAAAAAAAAAAAGGTTTTTTTTTTTCTTTTCCGAAATCAGCCAAGTAAAATAAACTGAATCGTCTTAGAAAATTTTAAACACTAAAATTAGCCAAAAGATTTTTCCATCCCAATCACGTTTTCAAAAATCTTTTAATAATTTTTTTTTTAAAAATCTCATTTTTTTTTTTTGTACTATTCTTGAACTCTATAGAACATAAATTGACGTATTGAATATGTATATACAGATATTTGTATGAAATACAAAAATGTTCCATACTGGTCGTAGTGTGGGTACGAATATTCTAATTTACGTGTGTGTGCGTGTGTGTGTGTGTGTGTGTTGCAATTGTGGTTTGGTTGCCAGAATAGGAAAAACAACAACAACAACAACAACAAGTGAGAATTTTTGTTTAATTTTTTTTTTTTTTTTTTTTTGGTTTTCTTTTGAGCTTTATAGATTTTAAGCCTTAAAATCCAAAGTAGAAAAAAAAAAACGTTTTCCCAGAAGCTTTATCTTAAAATCCTACTTGACATTATATAAAGGGACACTTTTTTACAGCCCTCTTCGGAGAGAATCATGGAGAAAGCAAACCGTCACACACACACACACACACACACACACACACACACACACACACACACACCTTTAGCAAGGTTTTGTATTTGATAACCAGCTATGAATCTTTAAAAAACATTGCTTTGGAAAGGTAGGGGGTATTGGAACGAGGCCGCTTGTGTGATTGTGGCCGGCCTTAAACGGTTGTGCAGCTTCTGAAGGATTACGACCTATACAGATCGGGGAAGGGGAGGGGAGGGGAGGTTTGGCAGATTTTCAAGAGTAAGTATATTTTCATTAAATTAACTTTTGTAACTTTTTTTTTTGGCCTATGCTGTGTAAAATTATTGTGTTACTTGAGTGTATTCTGTGACAGAGCATTTTGCCATTAAAATTGACCAAAAAAAAGAGTACATGAAAAAGTCTTGATCCTTTTATGATTAACTCTTTAGTACTGATGATTTTTTGAAACTCAGAATCTCAATTTCTTAAATTTTATGATAGAACTTTTTCAATTCCATTCTTATCAAACGGCACAAATTACTTGAGGTTTAAATTTATTTTTTAAACGTTGAAAAATAGATTTATTATTGTTCAATTGCTGATACATTGTTGTCATTATGGCCTGCTTCTTTACAAATTACATATAAAGTCCCATTTTACGCGTGATTGCAGATTATCACGATTTTTTTATCAATTATTTACCAAAGGTTCATTCCCATGAAAAGATTTAATCTTCTTCATGACAACTAATTTAACTACAAATAATAAAATGACAAAACACGAATATACTAAAAATGAAAAAACTCCAATCCTTGCTTACAGAAAAGATGGCTATACTTACACAAAAATCTCTGATAGAACTAAAATTCCAAAATCCACTGTGAGATGGTTAGTGAAAAAGCATGCCAAAGACAACTGTGCAAAGCTCAAGGCTCCAAACCGTC
>JAKVQX010000514.1:0-15399 GCA_030463015.1 Geotrichum citri-aurantii
TAAAAAAAAAAAAAAAAAAAAAAAAAAAAAAAAAAAAAAAAAAAAAAAACAATCAGCTTTAATATGCCGTTCACAACAAAAAAAATTAATTAAAACCTCTATTTCCAACTGAGACCAGAACATGTAAAACTTATAAAACTATTTATGTGTCATGGCTTGTTCGCATGTGTTTTTTATGCTGGCCATGTCAGGTTTTTTGCTTTGTCCTGAAAGCTTTAAACCATCTTGTATTTTAGTGTTTTCCAGTTCAAGCACTGCAGTGTGTCCTTCAAAGTGCAAGCTAGTTGTCCTTCTCAGTGCTTTTTTGGAGTAGCAGAAGTAAAATATCTGTCGATTCAGTGCTCATCTTAAACGCTTCAGGAACAGGCTGCTGCCTGTTTTGATCCTGTAAAAAAAAAAACTCCTGTTATCTTCATCCGTCTTCATTTGTCTTCATTGGGGTTAATTGGACTCTATTCGTAAGGTTGGTTACGTTGAAACGGGTAGGAGGCCTACGCTTTGGGCAATTTTTCGGCCTGAATGGGCGACGCAGCGGCCAAAAAGGTAAGTTTTCCTTCAATTCGTAACTCGTCGTAGTCGCTATGAATGCTGACTGCTGAAATCTCAACGGTCTAAGTCCTACGATCACCAACACAAGAACTCAAGAACGACAAAAGGTGAAACTGCTGGCATAAGCGGAATGAATGATTTCCAATGAATCTAAGCTGTGATCATGAATGTAATGTCTACATTTCAGAAAAGTTAAATGTCTCCATGTCTTCTGGAGGCCGCTCTCTTACTGTTTGGTGGAGGGACCAGAAATAGGGGCGGCCAGTGCGGCCACCTGGACTCGGAAGGTACGCGCTTGTTTTCAACACGTTGTACTTGTGCTTGCTTGCTGTCACAGTTATTATAATTGATATTATTTATTTTAATCGTCCTTTTTATTGTATGTTTTTTGCAGCTACTTACGCCATTCTATGTGCCTGAACCGCGGCTTGGCACATCGTTACTTTTTCCCATCTTCTCATACACAGTTCTGTCGTTGTTGTTACGTTTTCACCGCGTTGTATTTGCGTTGTCATTGCGTCGTTGGCGTTGCAGGTTCGCAGCGCTGGAATGTCGCCAAAAAGCTCCTACCGCTTTTGGCTGTTCGATCACCAAATCAGGCAGTAACACCAATTCTCTTCATTCCCAACCCTGCGAAAGCTGCCCATTGTGGTCTTATATACATGAATTTTCCCCCTCCAAAAAAAAAAAATTTCCACATCAACAGGACAAGTGACAGAGTTTTCATGGACTTTATGACAAAGTGTGCATGATCGACAGCAGCAGCAACAACTAACAACGCCCAAGCTAACTCTACTGTTTTCATCACGAATCTTACGCTGTCAACTCGGCGTCTGAGTCCTGGTCCCGGTCTAAGTCTGAGATGTCCCTGTCAATTAAAAAGTTGGATGGGGGCGGCGTTACCTCATCGTCCGACACTGCGCGCGGCGGCGTATTAACATCTGACGGCGCCTGGTAGTTGTCTTGCATATCTTCCTCGTCAGCGTCGTAGTCTCGCCTTGTAGCGTTTTCAGCAGAAAGAGCAGCATCAATTTCTGCCTCCGCCGCAGCAACAGAGCCCAGGTAGCTGTCAGGATCAAGATCAGACAGGTCAGAATCTGACTGGTCGTTGCCACGCTTCAAGTTCCGAATCTTAACCTTCTTTTTATTTAATAAAACTGCAAACTTTTCAAACAGGGCCTCTTCTGAGGCTTCTTTCTCATGCAGAAATTCTGTCATTTGTTTCTGCAAACTGTTGTAGTTGGAGGCAAGCTTGTTCACCTCAAGAAAGCTCGACTTAAGCCGGTACGAACTCTCCGTTAGCATTTTGAAAATTGTGTTGCGAGATTCTTTCTCATTAGTCAGTTCCTTGAGCCGAAACGTGCCCACTATAGGTATTTCTGTTTCGGCACCAGGTCGCGGCGCATAGCCTTTGCGCACGTCCAAAATAAGTTGTTTGCGTTCACGATTCACACGGCAAGTCAAAGCAATAGGCAATGAACTTACTGACCGTGCGCCTAATAAGACTTCCTTAACAAGTTGCTCCCAGCCTTTCTCGCCACGCTCCTCTTCGTTCAGTGATGTGTCGTTATCAAGATTGTCGTCCTTGACGCGGTAAACGCGCACAACACTGGGGATAATCAGACTATAGTACGCGGCATTACCATCTGTAGCCGTCAGCTCGAACTTCTGATTGTTTTCGTACGAGGCCATTCCAGAGTAGACTGCGAGCTGCTGTGATGCAGAATCCTGTGAAAGTCCAGGCTCAGTCTTGATAGCGACGTCCTCTACAACGCTGGTTTGGAAAACAAATTGAGGTGATTCAGTGAGCACACCGTTAGGACCAGGTTCATGATCAACAGTAAAAGTCCACAGTAGAGTCATCGTATCGTAATAGTAGCCTTAGTATATTGATTCAATGTTCCTAGGTTCCTGGTTCTGGAAAAGACAAATACTTTAACTTTGTTATGCATAATCTTGTCGACAAAAATAAACAAAAAAAAAAAAATACAAAACCTACGCGCGGCTGAGAAGGGTTGGGGTTTGCGATACTCCCAAGGCAAAAATTTTATTTGAAATCCTTTTTTCGGCATCTCGTTTTCTTTACTTACCAGACACCCCAAAAGATTGCCACTACCACTTTAAATAAAATGGTATGTAGACCGCCTATTGGACATATAGACAATTTGTGTATACTAACGTTTTTCTACAGTCAAACAATTACGGTTCATGGAAAGGTCCTAAGGCTGGTTCTAGACAGAGGGCAAACGCCAGAAACCCCACCGGTCTAGGCCGGTCTCTTCAAAACACTCAGAAGAAGGCCAAGAAGCCCCAGGGCTACTACGACAGTGACGGTGTCTACCGCTACACCACTGACATGGGGGATGGCGTGGATCCCAACGAACCCGGTTGGGTCAAACTCCGTTCAGTCACTGCTGAGAGACCCCTCGACGAGTTTTTGTCTACTGCCGAGCTTGCGTCTACTGATTTCACTACTGAAAGAACCCAAAATATTAGAATCATTCAAGCTGGTGGCACACCCAGTGCTGCACCGACCCCTGACGCACCCGGTGCCAGCAGCAGTGGTAGCACTCTGCCGTACTCCAAGTTTTCTGCTCACAACCCGTACTTGCTGTCTTTAGACGAGCGTCGTGCTCTCGACAAAGTCCACTCACAAAACAAGAGTCGACTAACGGTTCCTAGACGTCCCACCTGGGACAGTAATACAAGTGCGCACGAGCTTGACCGCGCTGAGAAAGAGGCATTTTTGGAATGGCGCAGAGATCTCGCCGTGCTGCAAGACAATGACGACTTATTATTGACGCCATTTGAACGTAACATTGAGGTGTGGAGACAGCTCTGGAGAGTTGTTGAAAGATCTGATCTGGTTGTGCAGATCGTTGACGCCCGTAACCCAATGTTTTTCAGATCGATTGACTTGGAAAACTACGTTAAGGAGCTTGATGGAGGCAGAAAGAAAAATTTGTTGCTAATCAACAAGGCTGATTTGCTAAACTACGACCAGCGCAAGTCATGGGCGGACTACTTTAAAGAGAAGGGTATTAGATACGCGTTCTTTTCGGCATTTACTGCTTTGACTTTACAGGAGGCTGAGAAGGAAAAGATTGAAAAGGAAAGTTCCGAGACCTCGGACTCTGAGGAATCCGAAACGGATGACTCTGAGGACGAGTCTGCCGACGAGGAAGAACAGAAGGAAGAGCAAAAAGAAAGCGAGCCCGCGCGAGTGCCTATGAATGCTGAGCGTCTTGCTGCCAACCCTATGCACATTCTCACTGTTGAAGAGCTTGAGGAGCTGTTTTTGTCGGAAGCCCCTGCCAAGCTGCAGAACCCCGACCAGGTACAGAACAAATACAGCAATGCACTGCAAATTGGTCTCGTCGGCTACCCCAACGTCGGTAAGTCATCTACTATCAACGCACTCATTGGCGCCAAGAAAGTTTCTGTCTCCAGCACGCCTGGTAAAACCAAACATTTCCAGACGATTATGCTGTCGCCCACGGTAGTTTTGTGTGACTGTCCCGGTTTGGTGTTCCCGAACTTTGCGACTACCGATGCTGACCTTGTTTGCAACGGTGTGTTGCCCATTGACCAACTGCGTGAATACACAGCGCCGACTGCGCTCGTGACGCAACGTATTCCCAAATACTTCCTCGAGGCCATTTACGGTATTTCTATTTTCATCCGGCCCATTGCAGACGGCGGATCCGGCATCCCTACTGCTGAAGAGTTTTTGAACGCATACGCGCGTGCACGTGGCTTCATGCGGTCAGGCCAGGGTAACCCAGACGAGTCGCGTGCGGCGCGTTATATTTTGAAGGACTATGTCAATGCCAAGCTGCTCTTTGTGCATCCGCCGCCAACATACACGCCTGCCGACAGCAGCATCACCGACCCGGACGCGGTCGCAAACGCGTTCAACTCGCAGCTGTACAGCCTGTCAAGCATCCCTGAGCAGCGGCGCGCGCAGATCCTGCTGGCCATTGCGCGTGCGCGGTTCGGCGAGACCGCAAAAGCGGAGCAGATTGACCCCGCCACGGTTGATCTTGCGACCGAGCTCGAGTCGCTTAAGTTCTCCCGCCACGATCCGCGCCTGGCGGCCACGGGCATGTCGGCGCTGCCCACGGCGTCCACCGCGGCGGTGTACTCTGCGGGCGCGTCGCTTGACCGCGACTTTTTTGCGGCGGGTGGCGCCCGCGAGCGCCAGGCGCTGCCGTTCCATAAGCAGCAGGAACTGCTGCAACAGCAAAAGGGCAACGGCAAGAAGCACAACAAAATGAATAAAAAGAAGAAGGGAAAGCTGATGGCTGGCGGCGAGCATTCGTACTCTTCCACTTACAGTGACTTTTACTAGCTGGCTCGCACAAGCTGGCAGTCGTGTTTGTCTTTACATATATTTGATAGATTTAATTTTTTTTAACAACCAAGCAATTATTTTAACATAGGGGGTAAAATAGATGTTTTTATCATTTCAGTTTTTTTTTTTTAAATTTCAATGATTAATTCATGTGCTAAGTATAAGTGTAAAAACTTTAAAGAATTTTAAATAAAAAAAAACCATAACAGAAATAAGAAAAAAAATTTAAGCAGGCGGAAGGCACACAAGAGTCAGGTTCATTTTTTGCTCATGGCTCCTTTGAATTGGGATTGACAGTGACAATCTTATCCGGGTTCAGAAGCAGGTGCGGGTCGAGTGCCAACTTGACGCGGCGCATGAGGTCGACAGCGTTGGGACCAAGCTCGTCTTGGAGGTAGAGCTTTTTGCCAACGCCGACGCCATGCTCGCCAGTACAGGTGCCTTCAAACTCAATGGCCCGCTGCACCATGCGGTGCACAACGCCCTCTACCGTGTCCCGCTCCTTCTCGGGATCGTAGACCAAGACGGCGTGGAAGTTGCCATCGCCAACGTGGCCGACAATAGTACCAAACACGCCGGAATCCGCAATGTCCTTTTGAGTCACACGGATGATTTCGGCCAGACGCGACATGGGCACGGCCACATCTGTAGTCCAAGTGTGGCCACCCTGGGGACCCACGTCAATAGTTGACCACAGAGCATTTTTGCGCGCAGACCATAGTTCAGTACGGTCTTCTTCCTTGGTCGCAAACTCAAAGGTGCGGATCGAGTGGTTCTTGGAAATGCTCTTGACGTGCGAGATCATGTCCTTAACGTTAGCCTGCGTGGGACCCGCAAACTTGAACAGGATAGTCGGCGCTTCATCCCAGCGGCGAGTTGTAGCGCCGGCATCGTTGATGGCCTTCATCATGTTGTGGTCAAGCAGCTCCAAGGCGCCAACCAGAATACCGTTTTGCACAACTTCAGCTGCAGCGCCGGCCGCATCTTCAAGGGTATTGAAAGTTGCAACAGCAATGCTCTCGTTGGCGGGTAAGGGAACCAGCTTCAAAGTCGCTTCGGTCACAATACCCAGGGTGCCTTCACTGCCAATGAACAGCTGCGTGAGATTGTAGCCCGCAGATGACTTGCGAGGACGCTGCTTAGTTTTGATGACCGTGCCGTCTGCCAGCACAACGGTCAGCGAAAGGGTATTTTCGCGCATGGTACCAAAGCGGTATGCGTTTGTACCCGAGCAGCCGGTACCAATCATGCCGGAGATCTGAGCGCCAGGGCCGGGATCGGGACCAAAAAATAGGTCGTGGTCTGCAAGATACTCATTAAGCTCCTCCCAGTTAACGGCAGGCTGTACAACAACGTCCAGATCATCCTTGTGCAGGGCAACGATCTGGTTCATGCGTGAAAAATCAAGGGTGATGCCGCCATAGATTGGCGTAAAATGGCCTTCAAGTGAGGTGCCACCGGCGAAGGGGACAATGGGCACGCGGTACTTGTGCGAGATCTTTGCAATCTTGGCCACGTCTTCGGTGGACCCTGGGTATGCGACAATGCCGGGGCGCTCGTCCGGCTTGGCGTGGTGTGAGTTCCAGTAAGTATCAGAGTGAGAGTCGAGGATATCTTTAGTTTTGCTGACGTTGTCTTCGCCCAGCAACGTGATGATCTCGGCGTACGCAGTTTCAAAGGCGTCCTTATTACCATAAAGCGGAGGTGCAAGATCGGAGAGCGGTGTGGTGGAGGAATTGGGGAAGGTTGAATTCGACTGGCTGTCTACATAGGCGGTGTAAGATCCGCCAAGAGCAGCGCCGGACGAAAATAAAAAGACGGTTTTGGCAATAGTGTTGAATGTGCTGGAGCCCTTTTTGCCGGAGCCGTCTTGCTGTTTGTCCTGCTTAGACTTGCCCTGGTTTGGTGCTGGTCGGGTAGACTTGATGGACTTGACTACAGTGGAGTTGTTTAGGCGGGTGATCCGGGGACCGCGAGCCGCAGCATTGGTGATGATGCGGGATTGTGCAGTGGCGTGTCTCAGCATGGTGAGCGGGTATGATTTTCGATAAAAAGAAGAAGAAGAAGAAGAAGAAATAAAAAAAAAAAAAAAAAAAAACACGCAGTTGATATACTATTTTCTCGATGTTTTGAGATTGCTGAATCTTTTTTTTAAGATTGGATGATATACTGTAGTACACTCAGGCAACCCAAAAACTTAAAAAAAATAAAAAAAAATAAAAAAAACTTAAAAATTTCAAGGAATCTTCAAACTCATCAACAACAGAATAAACGAATTAAAACCAGCAACACACAATGTCATTTTATAATAAAAAAAATTTAATAACCGTAAATATATTATTATTGGTGAACCATCATCATTGAAAAACAACTAAATGCATGTGTATGTGTGACCAGCAATCTAGCTCTCCTCTCCTCTTCTCTACTCCCCTCCACGCTGCTTCTTCGGAGCTCGAGGCTTTTTTTTCCGGCATGAGATTCTCCTTTGGAAATGCTCCAATGTAAAAAAAATTAAAAATAACCAAAAAAAAATAAAATCTGGTATCAAGCTTTTTACCGCCACATACACTTAATGTTGAAAGAAAACACCCAGAAGACATCGTCTATTGGTTTCTGAGAATAATCTGGATGGGCTCATAAAACTAGTGCAATAAGCTACTCAAACCATTCAAGTCTTTAAACACTACGTCGAAATCCCGCACCACAATGGTCTCACTATGATGGTTGACCACCATTATCCAGATCTGTCTATCGCCTTTGGTGAAGTTTTTGGCTACAAAAAAGCCACAGGCCACCCGCTTGAATTGAGCTGACTATTTCCTGATGCCTTCCCGGTGAGTCTTGTTCTGTCTTGCCCGATAATTAACCAGTCAAAATAACGTGGACCCTTGAGGTTTTTTTTTTTTTTTAATTTTAACACTTTTTTTATCCAAACTTGTTGGTTTTTTAGTGTTCCGAAGCGGTGTTCAGCCGGTTATAATCGTCCCCTCGCACGTAAGTATGATCTGGCAAGCATCGTACCAGATTTGGCTAAACCCTTGAACTTGGCCCCCCAAAAAAAAAGTTAGAAGCCGAGTTTGGTTTATGGTTAAATTTAATAATTGGATTTTGGTTTCATGGCAAAGTTACACGCTGAGCATTGTTTGCAAATTGGGTTTTTTAGAGGTTATTATAGTCAGTGAAAACAATTAGCAGGTAATCCTAGTTTCACGAAACCTCCACGGGTCTGGCTTAGTTTTTTTTCTATAAAGTGACAACCAACCTTAAAAAGTAGTTCGGGAAAGACCACAATCAACAACTTCTTGACAGTTACAAAAATCTCTAATACAAAAAACTTTGCTCAGTAAAGCTTACTAAAAACAGGTCAGTAAACGGTACCAGATTTTTATAAACACAAAAAAGGTATAGATTTAAGGTTGCATTTACGTAGAATTACTGATATCTCACCAGGTAACTATAGATACTTATATTGTGTATATATATATATATATATTTATCTTTTCTCCAACCTCTTCTCCATTCTCAGCAATTTTTGCGCTGTACCAAAACAAAACCTAAGGCGCTCATCATCTGTATATTTTACCGCTACTTGCCAAATTTTTTTTAAAAAAAACAATCTTTCTAACTGGTGTCAAACAACTTTTTTTTTTCTGTAAATCCGCTCAGAAACTTTTTTCAATTCAACCACATCAAGCCCCAATCGACATTTTCTAAAATCTAGCTTGCTATTGGTTGTATATCCATCTATCCTGTACAACTTTTTAACACACGGATTATATGGCGACAGTTTAGAAACATCGTCAGCCTCGTTCCCAAAAATTGTCGGGACCAAATCTGAAACAAAGTTCTGTTTATTAATGGCTGTATGGTTGTAAAAGAACAAATATTTTAGCTTCGTAGTGTTCTCTACATATTTAAAACAGAGTTTAATTGCCAACCTGTGAAATTTAATGGTCTTAGTTTTATTGGTATAGGTAATCAAAAGTATTTCAAGTGTTTTACTGTATTTTAGTATCTTGTCAAGTATTGATTCAAGATTTAAATCAAGTTTATTAAAATACTTATTACAATATGTATATATGATAGGTTGAGAAGCTTGACGTTGTGCACACTTTCATACGGCGGCTCGACATTGTCATATCGGCCTTTGGAATATATCGATAGTGTTGTGAGTTGTGGATTGGAATCAATAAAACTTCCAATTAGTTGAGTATTTTCAACTACGTACTTGTCCTGAAACCCTGAATTATTGAGTGTCGGAATCCATAGATGATTGCATTGAGTGTACTTTTTGTAGACTTGAGTTTCAAAATCTAGACCCAACTCAACTAAACCCTCTTTTTGTAAAGGGGCGTCATGACTTGAAAAATATGCATAGCTACCTGCCAACAGCATTTCAAGGCTAATGGGAAATTTCAATTGCACTAAAGTCGCATCTTCAAGTTTGAGATTGCGGAAACTTGAATGTTTAGTCAGTAACAATGTCACCAACTCTTTAGAGATTAAACCTTTTTTTGCGAATTAAGGAAAGATAATATTCGAGATTCAACAGCTCGAAAAGATCCAAACATTCGTTGCAATATGTCTTGTAGTGATAAAATGTTTGTAAAACAGATGTTTTGATTTGCAAACGACCACAGTAATCACTTTAGCTCTAAACATTTTTCAAGTTCAGCTCTGTCTTAATACTGTAGAGCACACAGCAAACCATGAGACACTGTACAGTTTACTGGGTGATTAAAACTGCTTATCATTTTTGCAATTGATTTGGATACTAATAGAATGTAATACGCTATTAACTTGTTTAATTTGAAAAGTAGGTAAGTCTTTTTTTGTTTCATGATCTTTTCAACAAACGTTGGGAGATTGGTGCTAGAATGTGTCATGCATTTTTTATCTTCTACATATTTGTTGTTAAACTTATAAACTTCAATCCAAAACGAAGCTTTCATGTTGTAAGATGAATACTAATATAGACGCATATATGCTAACACTTTCTTCAGGCACATTGTACTACGTACACTAAGGAAAATCTATTTTAGCATCATAAGTTAGTTAAATTCATGCTTTCATAATTTTCAAATATACGTATTAAGCTTTAGATTTTTGAAACTTTGTTCTGAACCATTTGGTGCCATCAAAGTAATAATAAATCATGTAGTGATTAACGTAACACCGCTAAATAGGTTGACTCTTGTTGTATTGGTTTTTTTTGGGTATATTTTGAAGCTATTTATAAAGAGAAAAAGCTGGTTAAATTGAAAAAATTATTTGGTTCTGTGCCGTAGGCAATACTCATACCCTATCACTCAAGATCAAGAATGCTGGACATGGTAAGACGACAATAGGTACAATAGAAAAGTGTAACAAGCTAAATAACTATTCTTAATTACATTATCTGAAGAAAGGAAATTTTTAAAATTTTTGAAAATCAATAAAAGACCTGAGTGTGGAGTCAGGAATATCAAGAGCTAACTTGTCCACACTCGTCAGATATTATCCAAGCTTGACAGTGGCAAGTGAAGTCATCATCCTCAAACAATCAATTTGTCTTAAGAATTGTATATAACTCTATCTTCTGAGACCTCTTACTATCAGAGCCTTGTTAGGTGAGTGAACCTTGTATTGTGGTCGTACAAGAGAAAAACTACCAGTGCAGACCAGAATCTTTTCACAAGACAACACACACACAAGTACAAATATAAACGATTGAATCTGCCTACAGAATATTAAATTTTAGAAGATACAGTTTTTTTTACTTTTATTTCCGTAAGTCACACTTTTATCCTAAATTTTGAGCCTGGGTCTCTCTAACTCTAGTTTGTTCAACAAAATGAACTAAGATAGTCGGACTTCCAACTTTAATCTTCTTTTTATTTTTTCTTTATGATGGTTTTGCACAAGGCCTACTTGAATAAATACAAATCAACCAGTTAGTTTTTTAGTCAAGTTCCAACTCATTCTTGCTGACCACAGTTTTCTATGGCCTCTCTGTCCCCGCTAAAGTTCTCAAAGACGGTTTCGTTCTATTTCAGCCTTTTGCACAGAAAACTCTGTCGATTTCGGCCCGCTAGCTCCTTCATAGCTTGTAGTTCTATTTTTTTTCGTACTCAATAGCTCAGTTAGATCCATGTATGACAATGCCTCGAAAAGGACATGGCTTGTGTGCTTGAATTTTGGGCAGTGTTAGGAAGTGTGCTGTATGGTTTAGAAATTGCCAGAAATACAATTTGTGTGGTCCTTGAAAACCTTTTTTTTTTCTGTAGATACTCTCCAAAGCCACAGTTTCCTGATATGAGTGAAATGATTCGGCCATAAAATTCTTCTTAAGTCTTTTTTTAAGTATATCAACAGTGAGCAGCTTATTAATGTTGGTTGGTGGACTTTTCTTTGTTGTTATTTATATTTTTTTTTCCAATTGCCCTAAGCTCAGCACTCACTTCCCCGAGATTGACTACTGACACATCTTTAATTCTGAAAATAACTTGTGATTTTTACAATTTATGATTAAAGATATAAAACTTAAACAAAAAATTTGAATGCACGTGATAATTAGCATATAAGTCAAACAGTTTTGATATTTGTGCAGCCAACCTTTTGTGCATAAACGTCTAAACGTTTTGGTATTTGAGTGAGACTTAAAACATACAAAAACATTTTTAATACTTGAAATTTTTCTTGGCTTAAATTTTATATCACATGATATTTTAGCATAAATGTCAAAACCTCTTTGTTTTTATGCGCACAAGGTTTAGAGCATAAACGTGAAAACACTTTTGCACATATGCATTAATTAAAATTTAAAAGATAGACGATGTGATATAAAGTCTCCAGCTTTGTGTAAGTTTTATTTTTGGCTCCTTGATCTTTTTTAGCACAGAATTTTATCCTACTATAAATACATCTTCATGCCAGCTATATAAAGCAATATTAAAACATACACTAACATAAAACACTCTAATAGCTTGTATGAACACGTTTTTAATTAGTATGAAAGTAGGGACAAGTTTTTTAGAAGTTTTTTGCTGCCAATACAGAAATTTTTACATTTTATGAATAGCACAGAATGCATTTTTAATATTTTCCAACTCCAAATGTATCCTTTTTCTAAATACAACTTATTTAAACAATAAATATCACATCTAATTTACAAATAAAAAGCTTCTTGATTCTATTTATTGCAATTGTGATGTCATATCTCCACATGAGCCGCCTCAAAAAATACTTTTTAGATATTTACCAACCGAGATTCTATCAAAAATCGTTTTGGAACTTTGGAACAAATGGGCTGTGACAATGTTAATGATAAGATTGTACGCCAAAAAAATTGGACCCTAAAGAATTTCTTTTAAGTCCACTTTCTTACTTATAATTTCTCTAAGTAATATAAATAAATTTTCAGCAAACTTGTTTGAATTGTTTTTCCACGTTTTCATTGGGATCTGAATCGAGTTAAAATAACCAGAATAATAAAAATTTGGGCTTTACATTCTTAAAAGCAAGCCTTTTGTGTTAACTCAAAACATGGTCCAGTCAAGAGAAATTGAACCCGCAAACCAGTTCAATTTCATGGGAAGTGTTCATCATAAACGTTTTGAACTTGTGCGTAGTTTTTTTTTTAGAATCTTTTAGTCAAATTATCATATCAAATGGATAACGGCTACAAATGTCATTCACAACTCTCAAGTTCCAAAATTTAAAGACTTTTATAACTCACAGTAGTTTACATGTTCTTTATCTCTTACTTATAATTTTATTGACCGTCAGTATTCAAATTACAGTTTAGAATATTAAAAGTGTGTCACACATCCTAGCACAAATCTTCCAACTTTCGTTAAAAATTTGAAACAACAAATCAGTAGTAACTTCAAAATTCTGTTAACAATTAGCAACAACTAGGTTTTTTCTTTTCACCACGTCCCCATTTAACAACAGTGTGCAGGTTTGATAGAGTTGGGTTTAGTTTTTGAAGCTCAAGTCAACACAAAGTACAAACAATACAATCATCTATGGATTCTGACACTAATATCATTTAGGGTTTCTGGAAAAGTAATGGAAAATACTCAACTGATTGGTAGTTTTATGACTTTTAATCCACAACTTACATTATCATCTATGAATTCCAATGGCCGAAATGACAAAGTTGGGCCACTGTATCTAATAGTGCACATTGTCTAGCATTATGACACAAATTTTATAACTCGTATTTACTGAAAACTCCAATGACCTTGATTGAAACCTGTACTTGACAACGTACTGAAATGTAGTATTTCATTTGAATTTTTTCAAACCCCCAAACTATTAAAGCTAACACTGTCAGATCACACAAGCTGGGAAAGTAACTGTGTTTTCAATGGTACTAAAAGTTAACTCTTTTTTCATTTCAATACTGAAATTTTAGTCAACTGACAGTTTATTTTATCACAAAAAATTTTCTGGGAAAAAAAACGTTGACACGACTTTTAGTCATTCTCTGGCTACTTCCATGTTCTCAAAAATCTGGAACAAGTTAAAAAATACTCCGATGCAGGGAATTGAACCCTGATTTGCCCGGTGAGAGCGGACCGTGCTAGCCATTACACTACATCGGACAACTTTTTATTTAAAATTTTTGAAATAAATACATAAGCCCAATATGGCAAAAATAGCTTACAAATCACTGATTGATTTTTGGCAAAAAAAACTTTAAAAACATATGATAGCACCTAATGAACTGTGTTTAGTTTGTTGAAATAACCCTAGTTACAAATATCAAAGTTTTAAGCACTAAAACTCTCAGTGCTGCTCAACACCACACAGGGGACCCTAACTGCCTTGATAAGGTACTTGAAAAAGTAATTCAGAAAAGACTCGCAGCATTGGCAACTGATACAAACCCAAAGCAACAATTTGGTGGCCGAGAGGTTTACTCAACAGTTGATGCGCTTGCAAAGCTGGTAAGTTGTGCTGAACGAAACCAACGATAGGATCGTGTGACTTCTGTTCTTGCCATTAATATCAAGGGTGCCTTTGACAATGTTCATTAAGGCGCTCTCCTGAAGACTATGGCAAAAAATGAACCTCCCTGAAGCATCTAGTTGCTGGGTATATCATTTTCTTAGTAGGCGACGGACTAGCTTGGTCATTGATGGTAAAATATCGGAACCAAGAAAAGTTTATTCAGGGATCCCACAAGGATCTCCAATTTCTCCGCTTCTGTTTCTGATTTACACAAGTTTTCTGTACAAAAAATCAGAGATGCAGATGCTCATGTTATGGGTTTCATTGACGATATTACTTTTTACGTTGGTGTTAGAGATGTTGATAGAAACACTGCCAAACTGAGCAGTGTGTTACAGATTTGTCATGAATGGGCCTCAGAATACCCCCACTGTGTTTGACTATAGTGATAAGCTAGTATTTTTGCACGTCTACAAACGCAAATGCGGGCGGCCTAAGAAGAAGAAGAAGAAAGCTTCTAGAAAGCTTACTTTACCGATCTCTGGCTCAAGCAGACGGCAGGCTCATAAGAATTTAAAGTTGCTGGGATTGACAATCGATGGCTAGCTCAAATATCAAGAGCACGCAAATAATGTCATTTCTAAATCCAAGAAAAGCATGGGTATCATAGGCAGACTTGGTGGGGTTTACAAAGGTGTTTCTTGTCAGATGATGAAACAGCTCTTCAAGTCATATGTGCGTTCAATATTTGAATACGCTAGCCCGGTATGGTATCACAACTTGACAGGTCAATGAAAAAATGAAGTTCAGAAGGTTCAGAACACTGCTTTGCGCAAGATTTTAGGTACATTTAAGTCTGCGCCAATTAAGGCATTGCAACGAAATGCTGAGATCCTGCCAGTGGATGTAAGAATGAATGAAATCCGCGACCGATTTGCAGTCAGAGCTATTCGAGCTATTTGGAAGCTTGCCAACCGCAGTAAACCGGCTGACGGCAATCTTGAAGAGCTATTTGTTAGAGTCAAGCAAATGGATGGTATTGATAATGACAAGTACTGGAGTGAGCGACCACCGTGGAAGCCACCAAAGTATGATCGCGATAAGAAAGCTTGCGATGCACTACCCAAGCTGAAAGGCACATTGTACAATACTTCAAAAGCTGAGTGGCAAAAAGACTATGACAAATTAGGAGAACTTCGACAAAACTACTCTTCTACCCAAAGAGAGTTGTATGGCAACAAGTACCCCAATCCACTGAAATTCTTTGTAAAAACTTAGCCTCGTCATACCATTAGCAAGTTGTTTCAATTGTGAACATGTCGTGGCGCGTTTGGAAAAATATTTTCAAAAGAGGTCTATTACTGAGCGAGATCATAACTGCGAATGTGGCCAGCCGGAAACAGTTGAACACGTTCTCAAAGAGTGCCCCCTACATCCTGAAGAGCGCGCTGTTTTGAAAAAGTAATCCTTGGAGCTTGATCCAAAAGTTTTATTTGATACCAAGAAGGGCCTCGGAGCGGTAGTCAAGTTCTTAGATTCATTACCGCAACTTCTTT
>JAKVQX010000515.1:0-15345 GCA_030463015.1 Geotrichum citri-aurantii
TTGAAATTGTGGTGATTTTTTCAATTTTCGCTCAGTAAAACCTTTGCCCACTGTACTTTGAAATACTGCGCTGTAAGTTATTGATAGTTAATATATAAGTCATTAGCATAACTGATAGTTGTAACTCTCAAGGTTGTCGGGAGGTTTTTTTTTTGTGTGTATGCTGATCTGCTCCAAAAACAATGTTCTTCCTCTCCACTAAAAGTAAAAAAGAGAGAAAGTAAACAAAGACTGTAAATCGCTTAAAGAAATAATTATTTTTTTTACTTTTTTTAATCAGCAGTAAAAGCTGCAAAATGTTTTACCACTATTCTTAAAAAAACAATAGGATAAAACAAGAAGGGATTTTTTTTTAGTAAATTAGTTTTTCAATTTTTAAATTTTTTTTCAAAAGGTTGGTGCTTCGGGACTTGCGACAGCAAATGCAAAATAAAGTGAAATAAAGAAATCCATGGCTAACAGAAACAATTTGTGAATCTGAGAGTGAAAAAAATGAAAAAAATTGGTTTGATCTATCATGTTCCTAATCCAATGAAAAAAAGGAGCAAATAAATTAGGCCATTTCCGCGTACTGTACGTGAGTGCAGATTTGCTCATAATCTTTTGATTTTTTTTATTTTTTGGTTTTTCTCGAGGACAGTTGTAATTTTGCCTCATTTTTTTCAGTTTTTTTCAACTTTTAAAAATTGCTAGATTGGTTTTCTATAGAACTCATACACATATATATAGTATACTTTTGAAACTGAAAATTTCTGATAAAAGGTTCTCTGTACAGAAACCCAGCGCCGTTTTTTTTTTACACGTATCTTGGTGAAAATTGTTCATTGGCTTCACATCAACAAAAAAAAGTTACACATAAAATTAACAAAAAAAAACTAGATTTCAGTAGATATCTAAATACCACTTTAGTTCTCAAAAAAAAACATTTGTCTATATGAAACTATCAAAGTAAGTGTTTTCAACGCGCCATAGTGGTTTCTGTCCTCGATGATGGCGGAATTTTAACTTCTTCCATGAATTTGCTCCAAAAAAAAAAAAAGAAGCCAAAATTAAAAGATATATACAAAGAAGACATTGATTCAAAAGCTTTTGTCTCTATGAAATAAGATAGACGCTCAAAACAGCGTTTTTTTTTCAACTTGCGTAAGTGGTTTTTTTTTTCATTTGATGTCGTCGGATTTCCCATGAATTGCTACATGTGCCAAGGGAAATTTAGATTACATGAAACCCGGTCTGGTCGATGCCAGAAATTGACAATCAGGAAGAAAATAAAAACTTGAACAAACTGCTCAAACCAAACAAACAATCAGCAAAGAAGTTGTTGAGGTAGTAAATCTAAGAACTTGACTACCTTTTCAATGCCCTTCTTGGTGTCCAGTAGGACTTTTAGATCAATCTCCAAAGCAATTAAACTTTAAAAAAATTCATCAATTTTTTAACATTTAACTTTTTAAAATAACCAAAAAAAAATTAAATAGCAAACAATTGAATAGCAAAGTTTTAAAACATTTAATTTTCATTGGTATTTTGAAACCAAAAAAATTTCATAAACTTTTCTTATCGGAAAAAATTAGTGTTTGCTTTTTCAAGTTATATAACTGTGTATTCATCTGGAGAACAATTGTTTGACCAAAGATAATCATCAGTTTTGTCAGATCCAGATGCCATTTAAAAAAGTTTCCTACTCTTTTTGCACACTTTAAAAAGAGAGATAAGTTTCTTGGCTAAGGTTAGTAGTAAATTTGTTTGCTCTGTAACAGGGAAGGATTCAACAACTACACTTTAGTTCCATGAATTAAATTACAACCCTTTGATAAGTGTGATAAAAGATAAGCCACTAAGGAGAGATAGTGATGTGTTTTAAGCGTTCTATAAATTTGACACACAAGGTTTCTAGTAAATACATGATTGTAAAGAGAGATTTTCTTTTTGTGGAACAAACTTTCAACAGCAAATTTGAAGCTTTTTTTTTTTTTTTTTTTTTTTTTTTTTTTGATTAAGGCAAAATAAGACACTCTGCCAAAACGGCCACTGCGCAATCAAACACAGAAAATTTCCATAATTCTAGTATTTATGGCCACCGCAGCTACACCAAGATCTTACTGTGTCTTTATTACCACATGAGTGGTTTCTAAATTTTTTTTGAAAATTGCTAAACATAGGCCTTTGGTTGAGCTTTTTTTTTTTTTTTTTTTTTTTTTGTTTATATTAAAAATTTTAAGTTGTGTCTGCCAATAATAATAGACTGCTCAAAATTGAACCCTCTTCCCCATCTTCTTAGTTACATTTAACTATAGACGAGTAAACATAAGTTGCTCACTGTTTATAACTATAGTCGGGTTCAAAGTAGATGATGATTTATCACATCAGTTTCTAAAATATTGATAACTTGACTTTTTTTTTTGAATTTTTAAAAACAAATGCAAGCTTATTTTCTTGATTATAATAAGGCAATTCGTTAGGGCAGCTTTCCCCTATATTGCAATAATTAAATAATTTAAATATTTATAAACTTGTTTAAAAAAAGGCACAAGGTTTTTAAGATACCCGTTTTGTGACGCTCAAGTCATCCACAACACAAGTGACTTTTTTTTTTTTCAGGGTTGTAACCATGATTTTTTTAACAAAAACACTAAAAAAAACTTCAAAGTTTTTTTGCTGTTCGTGCTAATCTTTAGTGATTTCCTTAACTTGTATAAAGCCATTCTGTAGTATGGTAATCTTGTCTAGTTTGAAAAATTACCATAGACAACAAAATTTTAAAGCAAAGATGACAGTAGTGCTTAATTCTCTTGCTTGATTCTTTAAGTAACTCAAAAATTTAGTAATTATCAAACAAATAAATTTGTAGTATTGATAAGTTCAGTCATCTTTATTCTTTTAATCGTCAGAGAATCCAGGAACACACTTTGTCTTCCAAGTCTTCATTTTTCATTTTTCCCCATCACGTGACATCAGTAACGCAGCTTCAAAATCCACTACTTCTTCAAAAAGATTCTTGACAAATTCGTCAACTACCCATCTACATGGCCATTCTCTAATCAACCCCAAAAGTAGAGAGAGAGCTTTCAGATACTAAAAATGAAACTTAGTCAATTGGCGTTGACAACATTTTCGCTTTTGGCTACGACCAATTGCGCTTTGGCCTCAAGCTCGGATTCTAGTACCGACTCGCTCCTGTGGGGTCCGTACCGGTCTAACCTGTACATGGGTGTGCGCCCCAAGGGCTTGCCGCACTCACTGATGACGGGTCTGATGTGGTTTAACATCGATGACTACCAGGGATTGAATAAAATCAGACACGCCTGTGACACAGGTGATGACATGAAGGGTTACGGCTGGGAAAAATATGATCCGCGTGCCGGTGGCATCCAGACATTTCATGACACAGAGCAGAAATTGGAATTGACTACAGAATTTGTTAAAAACGAGGAGGGTACAAACTGGGGCATCCGTGTAAAGGGCGTACCGACAGACGGCGCCAAGTCGACAACCATTGTATTTTATGCGGGCCTCGAAGGTGATGGTAAGCTGGAAATGGAGAATAAGCCTGATGGCCGCGACAACGGCATTTCGGGCGACATCAAGCTAGGCGGTCGGTCAAAGAGTTTGGGCGCGTTTGATCTTGTTGTGGCTAAGGGAAATAATACTTTTCCTAAGAGCAAGCATGCTCTGGCCAAATCGAGGCCGGCCCACAAAGCCAGACACCTTTCGCTCAACGTCCCTGACGACAATGTTTGGATGGCTCGCGATGTGTTTGTGACGCTGATGCAAGACTCAATTCAAAAGTATTACGAAAAGTACTCTGAAGATACTGAGCTGCCCCCTTGGGTCATCACCTCGATAGAGCCAATCTATAAAATGAAGGGCAATTTCCATCTTATTCAGCGCACCTTTGAAGGTCCCTTTGAGTTTGACATCTTGTTCAACCAGCGCACCAAGAAGGCACCGAGAATCACTTCCGCTAACTTCAATGCGAGATTAGAACATGCTCTCGACGTTTTTGATGCTAAGTTTGAAACCGCGTTTGCGTTTCAGCCACCATTCTCCGAGAATCTCAAGAAGTACGGCAATTTCTCAAAGGAGATGTTTTCAAATCTTATTGGAGGTGTTGGCTACTTTCATGGTACCAGTATGGTTGATAGAACTTATAGTGATGCCTACGATGAAGACGAAGAGAATTTTTGGGAAGCTGCTGCTGAATCGCTGAAAAATGGTATCGATCTCGCGACTGAGGAAGGTCCATCTGAGCTGCTAACCACCGTTCCCAGTAGACCGTTTTTCCCCAGAGGTTTCTACTGGGATGAGGGATTTAACTTGATTCCTATTCTTGAATATGACCCCGATTTGTCTTTAGAAATTCTCAAGTCGTGGTTTGCTCTCATTGACGAAGATGGCTGGATTGCAAGAGAGCAGATTCTCGGTCCTGAGGCCAGATCAAAGGTGCCAAAGGAGTTTACCACCCAATATCCTCACTATGCTAACCCTCCCACTTTGATGTTACTGCTAACTGGCATCTTGGAAAAGTTTAAGGCTGCTCAGAATGATCTTTCCGAAGAGACATTTTACAATCAGCAAAAGCAAGAGCAGTTTGAGTTTGAAGCTAGTATCGCCTTGGGCAAGGAGATTTATGAAAACCCAACTCTGTTAGGCACCACCCATTGGAAATCGCCTGAGCTGCTCAGAACTTATCTCAAGGAAATCTACCCGGAACTAAAGTTGCATTACGAGTGGTTCCGCCGCACTCAGAAAGGCAGCATCAGAGACTGGGATCGCGAAGCATTTTCGCCTCGCGAGGGCTACAGATGGAGAGGCAGAACCCCGAGCCACTGTCTTACGAGTGGTTTGGACGATTACCCGCGCGCTGATATTCCACATACGGGCGAGCTTCATGTCGACCTCATCAGCTGGATTGGCATGATGACTCGCTCTATGAAACAGCTTGCTGAGTTTCTTCATTTCGCTGAGGACGCCGAGGATTTTGAAGAAATTGAAACTGCCATTGTGCGCAACATTGCCGACTTGCACTGGAACCCCGACGAGAAGGCGTACTGTGATTTGACTGTCAATGAGTTTGGTGAGAGCGAATTTGTGTGCCACAAGGGCTATGTCAGTTTGTTCCCGTTCTTGCTGAACCTGATTCCGATTGAGGACACAACCGAGAAGCTGATGCCTATTCTTGATTTGCTATCAGACCCCTCTGAGCTGTGGACTGACTATGGTATTCGTTCACTATCCAAATCTGACAAGTACTTTGGCACGGCCGAGAATTACTGGCGTGGCCCCATCTGGGTTAACATCAACTACATGGTTCTCAAGAGCCTGCAGTACTATGGCGAGCACCCGGAAGCCACGCTCGAGTTCCGTCTCAAGGCCGCGCGCATCTACAAGGACCTACGTGTTAACCTTGTTGACAATGTTCATAAAAACTGGGAAGAAACCGGCTTTGCGTGGGAACAGTATAACGCCGAGACTGGTAAGGGCCAGGGCGTGAAGCACTTTTTGGGCTGGACTAGTCTTACAGTCATGATAATGGCTCTTCCAGAAACAATACAGACAATCTAAAGCTGTTAAAAAAGACTTTTTCACCTGTTAACATCATTAAATATATGTACATATGTCTTAACATATGACGATTACAAAAAAAATTTAAAAATAATAAAATACAGATTAAACCATGAAAAAAAATTGATGTGTACACATATGAAACAAATTAAACAGACAAAATCACATTTACATTGCCAACTAAAAAGGTGGATGAAAGCTTTTTCTATTATTTTATTACACTTTTTTCTTTGAGAAATTGTACAATATGGAGACTTGTTTACAAGAATGTCAACAAGTTTCAAGAATAAATACAATTACAGATTTACTCAATGATAGCAGAGCCCTCCTGGCTGCTATGGCCTCTGTAAATGTAGAATTGCAGGAAGATGATCAAGTCCTCAAAGACCGTGCCAAGGGAGCCGAGCAACCAAGGCAGGTAGTTCCAGATGTACTCGGCGTCGCTGCGATAGAACAGGATGCCGCCGGCGTAGGTCACGTTACCAAAGACGGAGAAAAGAAAGAAGAGCAGCGAAAGACCGTGCATCGAGCGTTTCTTGTGGTTCTGGTAGATCTGCGGTAGACGCGCACCGAGGTAGAGCACGGCGGATAGGTAGCCGAGCAACGCGGGACCGCGTTTCATGGGTTCGTCAGATTGCGGTGGCTTCTCAGTGCTGCTGCCATTGCTAGAGAAAAGGAAGCCGATAAAACCAGCGAGCAAGACGAACGCGAGGGGGAGCACGTAGGAGGTCCAGATGTTGACGGACTCCGGGGCAACGATCGACGCAAGCGAATCGCGTCTGTGAGATTTTCTTCTAGACGAAGACTTGCGTTTGGTGCCGCTGGGAGCCGATGACGTAATGTCATTGGCTAGCAGTGGCTGGTTTTCGTTACTCGTTTCCACGTGGTTATCGCTAGCAGTGTTATGGTGATGGTGATGATGGTGCTTATGAGAAGGCTTTTTGCTGTAGTAGAGGTAAGAAGAAATAAGAATACCGTCAGCGACACAATACCAGACGGCGAGCAGGATGACGCCGGGGAGGAGCCCTGCCCAAAGGGCACCAGACAGATTGGCAATGTCACCAGTGAACCAAATTATAATGAAGCCGATGGAGATTCCTTCGCTGGATTTAAGTTTCCATTGCTCAATAAGCTGTGGGAGCAGCAGCACGATCCAACATGCGAGACTGGTAGAGGATGAGATGCCGGCGAGAGTTTCGCGTAGCGGCGTCGTAAGTGTCGCATTATTGGCGTTTGCGGCCAGAATGAAATTGTTATACATTTTTTTTCTTTAAAAATTTTTCAGCAAATGAAGAGAAAAAAAAATGGCTGCACGATTGCCTGAAAAGAAATAATAAAAATTGAAAATGCACGAGTGAAGGCTACTGCTAAGTGGAAGTCAATAGCAACAACAGTAATAGCTTCAACGGCAGTTATAAATTTTGGTGATCGATGACGGCAACCAGGAAAAACGTCACTTAACTAGGATTCAAGAAAGAAATAAAAAACAAGAACAAGAAAAAAAAAAAGAGTATCAAGATAAATGATAAAAGATTTTTATTTATACATTTAAAAAAGTCATAAATACAAATTAATTATCTTGATAAAATTAATATAATTTGATCAAATAGAATTATAGAATTTTTTTTAAAAAAAAGGTGATGAGTTCAAAACTTTAAGCCGTGACTATACACGGCAACTGAAAAGCCAGCCATGTTTTAGAAGACTCATGAATTTTTTACCATCGGCTCAAATTTCAAATTAGTCTCTGAATTAGTATCTAAAGTAGTCTCAAGATTAGTATTTAAAATTGTATGTAAAATAGTATCAATAACAGTAATAAAAATGGAAAAATCATGAAAAAAAAGGTGTATCCTAAATTTTTATCACTGAACATCATCAATCCAATAATAAATCACATAATAAATTATCAAATTGTTTTTACATCAAAATCAACCATTGCCTGAGATTTAAGTCAGTCCTTCCTGAATTTCAGCAACAGCAAAGCTGAAATTTTCACGTAAAGTTTCTAGCCCGATAGTTTTAATAAGAAAAAAAACACTACTGCTCAGACTTGACACCGCCAATCACCACCCACTAATTACAACACTTTTATTTTCTCCTTCCTACTTCTTAGAACACCGACACACAAGCTTTAGACAAAAGTCCTTATCACATTCTAATATTTTACAATTCTTTCAATTTTTTTTTTTGGTGTGGGGGGTAGTGGGTTAATATTACAGGTTTTAATTTATTTTTGTTTTTTTTCAGTGAGCTTTAGTATTTTGTTTCCTCTTTCATTAAAAATTCCTTGGGTTGTGATGTGCTTTCTCTATTTAAGGAACTTGAAAAGAGTACCGGCGGTTTGGTCGTTAATGCAATGTTCGAGGTGGAAGAATTCCTCGACGCAGTCTTCCTTGTATTCGCGATCGGCGTAGTCGGGCTCCTCCTGGGCGGCGGTGACACGCTCGACACACTCGTCAAAGTGATGCTTGAAGCTATGGCAGACACCCTCGGCAGCCTTCTCTTTTAAAGCAGGAAGAGGATCCTCTGGCTCATCGTCATCCTCGTCTTCATCATCATCTTCTTCTTCTTCTTCGGCTTCTTCAGCCTCCTCGACTTCCTGTAGAGAAAAGGGTTGGTTAGAGATCATTCCTATGACCAAATAATAAAAAAAATATTAAAACAGACTAAAACATAAAAGTTCACTTACTTCAACTTCTTCTTCGTCGTCGGCGTAGGCAACAGTCGGCAGTAAAGTCTCGACAAGGTCGGTCCAGAGTGATGTAATGGAGGAAGACATTATTGTGTAAATAGTTTAGGGGAGTCGATAGTTTTAATCAAAAAAAATTGGTGATGGAAAAAGAGAGGAAGTAAAGGGAAAAAAAAAAGAGAAAGAAAAAAAATAAAAAAAATAAAATAAAAATGTCGAACGAAAAAGTTCCAAAAAAGAAAAAAAATGAGTTGAAAATGATTCTTCATGATTGGCCAGTTACATTAAATTTATTATTGTTTTGTCAGACTTATGTAAACACTATTACTAAACTAAGCCGCATTAAATGTAACCTAATGTAGCAATTCAACTAATGGCCGAAATAGTTGGCCATAAACTTCTAAAAAAAAAAAAAAAAGGGTTTAACTCACTCATTTGGAAATCATTTAATTAAAAACCTTTTCCTGTCTGTTACACCGTTTTATCTTCCTTTTCAATTAACCAAAAAAAAAAAAAGTCTCACAAAACACTCACAATGGGATCACGAGTACGCTTACAAAGAGATATCAAGACTCTTACAAAAGATAATTTAGAAGGTAAGTCAATTGCGTGTGTTCAGGTTTTTTTAAGAGTTCAAACTGTTAGAGCTTTTGAACAACCACATCCAAAGTATTAAACTTTCTAACCCCGAAAATAGGTATTCAATTGGTGACTGAGCTCCTCGATGAATCAAATCTGAAAGAGGTTTATATCGACATCAAAGTTTATGGCAACAAGCTGTACCCAGAAAATACTACGTATCGGATTCGAGTTCGGATTCCAGACATGTACCCTTTAGAGGTTCCATGGGTTCAATTCGTGGATCCTAAACGCGGAATTTTGTCTGACAAGTGGATTCACCAAGACTTGGAAGCAAAAAAGCATGAGCTCAAGCAACGACAGCATGAGCTTAAGCAGCGACAGCATGACCTTAAGCGGCAACAGCAGTCGTCTTCTAGCGCAAGTAGTGACAAAAACAGCAGCTCTAGTCATGCCCGGCGGATGTCGAACGGGGTTAAAGGGTTCTTTTCGAAAAGCGCCAAGGAAACCAAGCCTGCGGCTCAAACCAGCGCACCAGAACCAGTAAAGCCGACTCCACCGGTCGTTAGGGAGAAAACGCCGGCCGACGAGTCGATTGTACTTGATGGTGTTCCTGTGCATCCTCATATCTACGGTAACGGGCACATTTGCTTAAGCTTGCTTGGAGATGGTTGGTCACCTGTTAACACCCTCTCAAGCATTGCTATATCCCTTCAGTCAATGTTGGCTGGTAACACAAAAAGCGGTAAGTACTGGTTAGGGATAATTTTCTATTGGCTTGTTAAAAAAAAATTTTGTGAATTTCTAACTCCTAGACCTTTTTTTTTATATTTATTAGAAACCCCATTCGACAATAATAATTATGTGATGAGAGCGCCTTTGAATCCTACAAAAATTTCGTATGTATTTAATTGTTTTTTGTTTGTTTTTGTGACCCGTCAGTGGAAGCCTTGTTTCTTTTTTTAAACTTGGGCACCTAGTATATGGTATATACATCGCTAACTTTTAATCAATTTAGATGGGTTTACCATGATGATTCAGTATAATTAAGTCAAATACATAAAATGTAATAATAAATCTTAATAATTGAAAATTTTCTAAATTAAAAAAACTGTATATATGCATCATGTTGACTTTTTTTAAAACATTGTGAGCTCAATCACTTTGCCTCTATCTCACGGCGACGGTCACGGAGCCTCACAAGTTCTGGTCGGAAATGGTTGTAGTACGTCTCGACCTGAGTCTGAGTTATACCACGCAGAGTCTCAAAACTTTCAAGGTCTGTGGGTAACTGTTGTGCCATGTCTTTAAGAGTTGAGTTACTACAAATATCAGTGACAGAGTGCGTGCAAAACTCGGTTTTGAGTTGGGTTCGTCGTTGCAAAAGAGTGGAATAAGCTTGGGCCCGAAAAGAAGAGAGTGTCTCGAAGCCAGGCATGTCATTTTCATTATCGGCATCTTTGGTAGTGAATTGTGGATTTTTGGCAGTGGTGGCAGCAGCAATAGCGGCAGTAGCGGCAGCATCAGCGACAGAAGTTTTGCGTTTTGTAGAAGCTTTAGTCTCTGGCTGAATGTCCACAAGAATCTTGACTTTTAGTGAACCTTGAAACACTTGTTCAGCTTTTTTTCCAACGCAAATGTAAGACTGTGCGTACCCACCTTGATACACCGAGTAATCATCGAGTAAACCTTCAAGCGTCATGCGTGAAAAAATCTTGTCGGCTTCGCCCTTATCAACGCTTCGACCTGCGCCGCTGTGTTTAGCATCTGTAATTCCCTTTTGTTGCAGCTTCTTATTTTTCGATCCACGATAGACCTCAACACACTGCGCAATCGTCACTTGATTTCGTTCAATAGACCGAACAAGTTCTATGATCTCGCGTGCGCGGTCCGTTACATCCTTCCATTCGCGCTTAGGCCGCTCGTCCATTGTCCCCGTGCTCACCATGTCCCTGTTTCTACAGTTGTCGCACGTCCGGCGGCACTGTCGCACATCAAATGTTTCACCAAAATAATTGAGCAGCTGTTTTTTGCGGCATTCACGCCCGTTCTCGCAGTATGCTACTACATCGCGCAGCTTCTGCGCATGGCTGGCACGGACTTCGCGCGTAAGGTCGTCGCGATTAATAAGACTTAGCAACATAACCGCGTCTTTGTGACTGTAAAATAATATGCACTCTGAGCGGAGTCCGTCGCGTCCAGCGCGGCCAACTTCCTGGTAATAGCCTTCTATATTGCGCGGCATTGTGAAGTGGAATACAAAACGAACATTGGCCTTGTCAATGCCCATGCCAAAAGCCGTTGTAGCACAAATTGCCTGTAGCCGCCCGGACTGCCATGCTTTCTGCACCTGGTCGCGCTGATCACGACTCATAGAGCCATGGTAAAACATGACCCTTAAGCCTTCAGCGTGCAGTTGCTCAGCTGTACGCTCTGCGAGAGCACGCGAGTAGCAATAAATAATACCAGACTGATTGCGAAACCTATTGTTAATCAAGTCTTTCACATCAGCTAGTACTGTAGAAGAACTTTTCTCGCGCACCTCCAAAAACAAGTTTTCTCGGTTGAAGCTCTGCTTCAAAAAGAGCGTGTTGTTTTGGCGTAGACATCGCAAAATATCGAGCCGCACACGCTCGTTGGCAGTTGCTGTCAGGGCCATAATCGGCACATTAGGGAAATCATATTTGATATTCTCAAGCATTTTGTAGTCTGGTCTAAAATCGTGACCCCATGAACTTACGCAATGCGCTTCATCAATCACAATGCGAGCAAGCTTATTTTGTTCTGCCATATTTTGAATTGCGCTGCGCAGTTGCTTGTTGATATTAAGCATCTCTGGTGAGACGTAAAGCAGCTTGGTTTTGCCGCCGACAAACTTGTCCATTACCTCCTTTTTTTCGCGTTTCTTGAGATCCGCGCTCATCATGTCGCAGGGAATGCCTCGGCGCTTGAGACCTGAGATTTGGTCATGCATTAGTGCGATAAGCGGTGATATGACGATGGTTGAGCCCTTTCGCGGGCCTGACTGCACAAGGGCAGGAAGCTGGTAGCAGAGTGATTTGCCGCCACCTGTAGGCATCAACAAGAAAACATCACGGCCCTCAATTGTTGCGTTGATCGAGCGCAGCTGGTTCGGGCGAAACCCCTGCAGCTTAAATGTGTTTTTTAAGATTGTCATTACATCTTTTGTCCATGGGTAAATTTTCTCGCTATCAACACCAACGCTAGGCTCTACAGCAGAGGAAATTTCAAAAGCCTCAGTTTCTTCTATGTCGGATATGCTCTTGATATCATCAATGAAATGATCATCATTGTTACTGTTATAACCGTTCTCTCTCTGTATAAAACTTTCTGCCTCTAACTCAGGCTCAGACTCTGGTTCAGACGAAACTATCAGTTCTACACTTTCTGGGAATATTGAAGGCGCTGCCGGCAATTCTTGAGGCATGACATCCTCGTCGGACTCAATATCTAGTGGCGCATTGTAAGATCCGTTGGCATTATGGCGGCTATTCAAGTCGTTATCATTTAGCAAATGCAAATCGTTATAATCGTTATTAGAATCATTATCGTGATTTTCTTCTTCGTTATATGCCACTTTTTTTTCGCTTTTACTTCGCGGCGATGTTACAAAGCCTGATCGCAATGGCTTTTCGCTAGCTTTTTCAGGACTTTTTGGTGTTGAGAGTGATGATGCGTGTATTTTGGAGAGTGAGTTTTCGTTTCGCTCGATCTCAGTGCTAAAGCTATCCAGCATCGCGGCATCCTCTGGCTCCACATTGATACTCTTGAACAAACGACGGTACAGCTCGATCTGGCCCTTCTGAAGCTCTATAATTTTCTGTTGACATTCCACCATACTCTCCAAAAGCTCAGAATTGTCTACTTTTAACAATGGTGATGTACCAGCTTCTGGTAACGAATGCCGCATTGATCTTGGCCGAACCGATATAAGCGACGGCTTTTTAAATATTTTGTTAATAGGCGAGCCTCTTTCAAGCTCAGATTTTGCTTCAAAGTAAGTGTCAAGCGAAGCGTTCCCTGACGACACCCGTTGTTTCTTTTGAGGCTGGGTAGGTGTTGAGACTGGGTCTCTCGGGCTGAAAGAGCTAGATGTGCGCTTGACCATGGTTGGTTATACGCGCGTAAGGCAGTTGTAGCTTTATATTGTTTGTAAAGACAAAAAATTAAATTTAAATTTAAAAAAAAAAAAATTAGGAACGCGAACAAAACCAAAATGGGTATTCAATCTAATAAAATGGGAAAAGATGCAAATCAGATTTGTCTTGACAAATTCTATATAGTTTTCAACTGTTTTTTTTTTTTTGTCCGATCCATACTATTGCCAACTCCAAGTCTCGACAACTGTCTAAAAAATCAACCGACAGATGTAATTTTATCTGATAACTCTGAAATTACGAAACGATTTGTGCATTTCCAATGCGATAACTCTCACTTCTTCTTTTTTATTTATGCTTTTAATCTATGTGTTAGTCATGTGACCGATGCTAAACTCGATCCAGGAGAAAATTCTAGTTTTCCCAATGCGGTAAAGACGTGAGGCTGAGCTGCATGATGCACTCTGGCCGCCAGGTTCACATTAACTGGTGCCGTTCCGTTTTGCACGACTCGCAATAAGCCATTAACGAGCTTTGCGAGCCTTCTTAGCACCGCCATTAATATGGTGCTTAGGGATCCAGGACTCATCATAGCCCTTCGCATTGGGGGTTTTCTTCTCAGCAGCGGCAGCAGCCTTTTTGCGCTCGGTAGGATCAACAAAGTAGGGCAGGATGTAAGTGTTAGACAGGTAGTAACCTAAAGCCATGACACCACCACCAAGGATGACTTGCACAAAAAGTAGCTTAGGGTCCCAAGCCGAAATAGGCGGGTCGGAGATAGTCACACGTACGGGGCGGACCTGTACCGTCGTGAACTGATTCTCAAAACCGACAATAAAATTAAAGTGAACATCAAAATCGGTAGGAGGAAGAGTGGGCTTGATGTTTCTAACAAACCATTTAACGGAGTTGGCTTCAACAGTCACGTCAGAGATAGTAGTTCTGTTCAAGTTCGCATAAGCTTTGTCCTCGTCGGGGTACGCAAACTCTCCACCAAAGATCGCAATTTGAACGGGGAAGTCTTCGTCATTTGTGACCGTAAAATTGACTGTCGCCTCCTTGTCGTTAGCCAGATCAGGCGTTTCTGAGGGGTCGAATCCAACAAACGCTGGCTCAATGCTAAACTGGGTCAATTGAGGAACAGACTCGTTCTCCTGAGTAAATTCTTCTTGAGCAGAAACAAGAAGAGACGACAAAAACAGGGATGATAATAACTGGAGTTTCATCGTGAGAGTATGCTGTGGCAGAATGCGCAAATGTTTCTATATAGTTCTAATGGAAAAAAAAAAAAAAAGAAGCAAAGGCACGAAACATAATGTGTGCCTATGTAAGCCGTTTTCCAGAGAGCAGCGTGTTCTCTGGGGTTAGGGTATTTCCCGTTATTATTTTTTTGGCATAGAAATTCTGTTAACTGTGAAGGGGAAAAAAAAAAAAAAAGCTTTGCTCTGGCTCAATTAGTTCATTGACGACAAACGCCAACAATAGAAATGAAGGTCAAAGTTGAATTTACGTGAGTGATGCATTATATCATGGGTGTCATTTGCTAGAATATATAATACTAACATGAGTAGTGGCGGCTTGGAGTCTCTGTTTAACGACCAGAAAGAGCTTATGCTAGATATCTCTGAAGGGTCTAAGATCTCCGACTTGCTGTTAGTTTTGAAGAACGAGCATATGGACAAGGAACGCGAGGAGCTATTCCTCCAAGATGGTATTGTGTAAGTAGGCGGTGGCTCATAATGATTTTTTACTGTGGATTAGTTTCTTAAATTTTCAGCCATTTCTAACACCTTTTACGTTTTCAGGCGGCCGGGTATCTTGGTTCTGATTAACGACGCTGACTGGGAACTTGAGGGTGAAGAGAATTACGAACTGGAACCCCGGGACAATGTGCTGTTTGCGTCGACGTTGCACGGCGGCTGATTCCAGGAGCTACGTCAGTTGGTCTGTAATTTACTCTGCGAATAAAAACTTCCACGTAGTAATTTAAAAACTGCAGGGTGATCTAAATTTAGTAAACCTTCAACTGTTCATTTGAATGCTGCTTCGTTTCTGTTGGGATGATGCAAAGGTAAACATTCGTACCTGGTTCGGTTTTTTTTTTTTAATTTCTGTTTAATTTCGCCCGTCTTGCGAAGTGGCCCAAGTAGGGATCTCATAAAAAATTAAAACTGCTGTTTTTAGTTAAAGGTGGTCCTAAACCGTTTAAACCCACTTTTGTCTTTTTTTTAATTTCCATTTTTAATTTCCATTTTTTTGATTTTTTTGATTTTTTGGGTTAAAATCCCTAAAATAAAAATGTTTAAAAAAAACCTTCACAAGAAAAAAGTTATCCCTTTGCAAAAGCTGGTAAAAGCTGGTAATAGTTTGACAGTCCTTCTTTTTCAGATA
>JAKVQX010000516.1:0-15383 GCA_030463015.1 Geotrichum citri-aurantii
TACTGTCTGTTGATTTGGTTGACTTTTTTTTTTTTTTTTTTTTTTTTTTTTGCATGAAAAGCCGTTACACTCATTCAAAAACTTTTAAATGTTTCATGTTGATCTGCTACTTGTAGTAATGGTAGAAATGTTTTAATGGCTCCGTATTTCAGCATTATTAACTAAAAAAAAAAATTCGCTTGGAAAATACAGCAAAATGCACTTATTAAGATCACCGTTATTTTTTTATTACAAATGCCCTATTACATGAACCATAAAAAAATCAACGTGATGATCTCGGTTTTCAATCAATTGGAACGGTCTGTCTGCTGATATGTGTCACAAAACTTTTTGCATTTAGTTTTTTTGGTTTTAAACTTTTTTACAAAATTTTTCAAGTCATCAAGTGGGTGGACTCAATTGAAAAAATAAAAAGCTACAGTTAGACTTACATAAATCCGTGTTCTAAAATAATATCAATTTTATTTTAGAGTGAATTTCATGATATGTCCACCGCGGCAGTTTTTTTTTTTCTTTTCGTAATAAATTGAGCGCAACTAATTTGTGTGCTCAATTTTTAGCAAATATATATACATATACAATGCACACTTTTAACTTTTTTTCTTTTTTTTTGTTTTCACTTTCTTAACAGACATTTCTCAACGTCTTTCGAAAATAAGTTTTTTTTTGGCTGGGCTAACTAAAAATCATGCCATCTACATCCACTATGCGCATTCACTCTCTCACAAGAAGATTTTTTTTTTTTTAAAAAAAAATCGGAAAACGCCAGATTGTGTATTTTTACATGCATACAACATTTGTCATTTAGTGCTTATCCGAGTCTGACTAGTCGGCTCGTACCGACACGCAAAATTTAGATAAAAACTCTTGACCAAAACAAGATTATGCAGTGTCTGTTTTTTTTCACTGAGAAGATAATCACATTTAGATCATCTTTTGAAAAATTTCAAAAAAATTTCAAAAATCGAAAAAGCTGATACCAAAAAGAAATAAAGTATAAACAAGTTGTATAGATTAGGTTTAAAATTTCATTGTAGACTCATGTGTACTTGTGGCTGTAACGATTGTATCAACCAAAAAAAAAAAAAAAAAGAAAGAGCGCCCCTATAAAAGCTAAAAGAAAATAAACAAGGAAAAAAAAATACTGTATAGTTAATACCATTCACGTGAGTTAGAAGATATCACCTTTATCTTGGAGATCTTTCTTCTCTCTTAGCGACCAGTAAGTGTGATTGGACGCCCAGTACTCCTTGCCACTAACCTCGTGTACACGCTTTTCAAAGTAGCGTGGCTTGTACTCAGTCCCCTCTTGTTCTCGCTCCCGACGCGCTGCGCGCTGCTTGTCCTCCACGCGTCGCTTTTCGTCTGCTGCGTCGTCATATCGGCCCTCCTCCATTGCACGCTGGTCTGGTCGATAACGGGTATCCGTCGGAGCAATCCAATTTTTAAGCCTGTCAGGCAGTGCGTTCAACGTAATCGCAAACGGCGTCAAGTTAAATGGCGCCTTGGGCCGGTCGTGAACCGTCCAAATAACAGTTGGTGGAAATCCGCCGCTACTAGGACCCGCATCGTCCATAGAACCGTCTCCTGTCTCCGGTACACCATTTGTGATAGTCACAGGAGTCTTGTGTTCAAGTTTTTTGGCGTAGATCTTGTCGCTCCACTTGCCACGCACCATCCACAGAGGGACGCCTGCACTGTTCACAACAGTTCCCTTCAGTTCGTATGCATGGCTGCCACTCCAACCACGAGCTTTAAATTTAAGAATACACTTGTAGCCGAGAGTGTGATTTGTGATTTCCATATCACCGTAGTTGTCGACAATTGGCGAGCCAGTGATGATGCCGACTACTGAAGACGTAACCTTACGGAACGTATATAACTCCTCCTCAACCTCAGCGCCCTTATTAGGCCGCAACGTGAGATACCACAGACCGGTCGGGTTGATGTCGAAACTGCGGCCGTAGAACTTACTCTTCACGTTGGAGTCACCATAAAACTCCCAGCGCGGCGACTCCGCAATCAGTGCACCAATTGGAGGATGGTGACTAACCTGTTCACTAAACATTCGATATCCCATATCAGGCCGGCAGTACTCAAATGTTTCACCCAGTAGTGGATTAAAAGGTTTCGCAATACGATCAATAGTAGAAGAGTATGAGCTTGCGGCATATGCGGCGATGTAAGCCAACCGCTCACCAGGGTCGTCAACAACTGCTGCTGCCTTTTCCAGTAAATCGGTATACTCCATATCCTCCGCTGATCTCTGAAGCAGATTAGTGCACTCATTAAACGATACTGGTAGTGTCATCTTTGTCATGTCCTTGCCAATAAGATTCTTTAGCACACCCCACAAGCTGATTTTGGGCCGGTCATCGTCATCTAAAAGGAGCTTTTTGCGTGGGCCATCCTCATAGCCTGCAAAGGAGTTGTTGGCCAAAATACGATCTAGTACCTCTTGTTGTTTTTCGGTCAGGTCATCGCGGTTCTCCTTCGCCAAAACGTTTCCGGCTAAAGTAGAACTATCCGAAACTGCCTGAGACACGATAGATTTGACGGGTTTGAGGTTTTCAACCTCATTCTTTTCATCAGAGTTAACTGCATCAAAAAATTCGTCATCAGACTCGTCGTCGTCGTCTTCATCATCATCATCTTCTTCTTTGTTGTCATTAAAATTAACCGTTATAATAGGTTTTTCCACAGGCGATATGATTTGTTGAGGCTCCTCAGCAGCTAAGCTGGGTTGGTTCGAATCCTCAGCCGTAGACAATGTGGCATTAATGCCAGAAGTGTAGTTTAACTGTCTAGTGGGCGAGCCAGTGACCTCTCTCAACGCTTTGTTGGCCTGTTTGCGTTGCTGACGAACCTTGTGTAGATGGCCTTCAATTCGATCCTTTTCTAGCTCCAAGTCACGGATAGTCGAGGTCCACAGATTTTGCAGCTCCTGATCACGCTCAATTCTGCGCTTATAGAAGTTTTCTCTTTCAACAATGTGCTGGCTATATTGAGAAATGAGTGTGTTGATCATACCCATAGCCTGATCCAAAGCCACCAAACCTTTGTCTAAATCAGCGTGCTCCAAGTTACCAGCCTCGCTGCTGAGTCGCAGTGACTTGATGGTGCTGGCAACACTGCTCAGACCAATCTTGATAGAATCTGATGCTGAAAGGATCTCATCGCTATGAGGCGCCTCTTTGGCGTCAAGTACTTCATCGTCTTCTTCATCTTCATAGTCAGATTGATAGTTATCATCTGCTCGGTTATATTCTTGATTGTTGAGCGAGACGAGCTTTGCAACATTATTATTAGCTTCAGCTTCATCGACACTTTTAGAATTTGAAGAAGCGCTGCGAGTAGTAATTTGTCTAGCAAGATGGCTAGAACTAGAGCTCTTGGAAATAGAGGCGTTACCAGCAGTCAACTGTCCTTGGCTAGAAGACGAAGAAGGGTATCTAGCAGCTGATTGCTGCATAATTTTTAGTTTATCTTGGTCTTTAGCGTATTGGATAGCATTCGTTAGAGCCCAGACCCATCTACTAGTTTCAACAGGATGGTCGGCCTTAAGGTGAAATTTAGAAGAGTCTTTAGAAATAACTTCAAACTGTAATTTTTCGGTGGAGTCAAGGTGAAGTCGAGCCTGCTTCATATTGATCGCACCTCGGCATGCGCTCTCAGTATCATCCTGATGCTTGTAATAACTCAGTATGCCGTTTTCCAAAACAAACCATCGTAACTTATAGCCGCTCGTGAAGTTTGTCCACTTTTTCAAAAACCCTTTCATATTGGGCGCAGGTCCAGCAAGATGTGGAGCGTCATCATCAGTGTTTGGATAATATGTTGCAGGGTCACCAGGTTTGATTCCTTGGCTCCCACTGTTGGCACCAGATGATTGTATTTGGGCTGATCCGGGTGTTTGGATCATCACGGTTTGTGATTTTGTTGCCTGTTTTAATAATCGTTTAACGGTTTCGTCCTTGGTTGCATCAATGGGCAAAACACCCTTTGAGTTACGACGGAATGGATCACCCCCGTGTGATAAAATAAATTCGACCATAGGGATATTTCTTGCCTTGACAAAATCATGAAGGACAGTAGACCCAGTGTCAGGATCTTGGCCGTTAATGTCTAGCAGGGTGGCGGCGCGTGGGGTAGATAGCAGTTTTTCCAAAGCGGGGATGTCGTTGGTCGAAAAGTATTGTTTCATTTTAATTGCGACATTGCCAACATACTGCGCCCTGACAACTTGCATAGCCTCAGCAAGTTCTGGCGTGCGGGCAACTTCCACTGGTTGCTTGCCAGAAAAATTAGTAACGGTGTCATTGATGCCGTCAATAGAAAGCAGATACATGACAACATCTGAGCTACCATATCTAGCAGCTATATGCAAAGGGGTGTCGCCTTTTGAAGGCTCAATTGAGTTTATATCAAAAGCAGGTGCACCCTTGAACGTGGTTAAGATAGCTCTAACAGTTTCTACTGGAGCTGCCTGAACCGCAATATGGAGTGCATGAAAATCACCAGCAGAAAGAAAACCTTGGTTCGGATCAATCTTGATCTGGTTGGAGTTGTTTTTGATGAGTTGAATTACCTGGTCTTTTGTAGAAGACTTGAATGCCTGGATAAGTTTGAGCCTCAATATGTTGGTCTCCAGGGATTCTACGAGACAAATCATCAGTTAGAGTGATGCGTGCTTGAAGCAAGTAAGGGTAAACATACCTTTAGAATCAATAGGTGACTCGGTTTCTAAAGTCATTGCTGTCAAAATATCAATAGTTATTGATAATACGTTTACAGAGAAAGACAGAAAAAAGGATGAAGGGGAATGTTAAAAAACTTAAATAAAGTAAAGGGAAATCTATTAGTGAAATTAAAAATCAGTAGCCCTGTGTATTCAAGAGTTGAAGCATGATAGGAGAGAATTCCGCTGGCTCAGCTGAATAAGATCAAGCTTGGCCTTGGTCATAAAAGAAGCAAATATGATGTCACGTGAATTTAATGACAAGTCACTTGTTGAAATGAGCGTGTAACAGTTACCCGGCTAAGTCTCAACTATCTGTCTTGAAAATGTGTGTTTTTGAGACAACATGAAAATAAGTATTTGTGTAAGTACTTGACACTTTGAATTTATAATAACAATTTAAGTCTTATAATTTAAATGTGTTATATTTGGTTGTTGAATCTTTTTGCATGAATTGTTACATAATCTTTTTTTTTTTTTTTTTTTTTTTCAAATTACAGCATTTGACCTAGCCCTGCGAGCTGTTTGAAGTTTTTTAGATTCAGGCCAATCACATTGCTATGAAAGTTACTGAGTAAAAAAATTGGTAGAAACCTTAAAATTTTTTTCCTTTTCTTCCAACTTTTTTTTAATTTTTTTTCAATTTTTAAATTTCAGCATTTATTTAAGAAGTTCAAGCTCTCTGAGTTACAATATCTCGTGGTTCAATTCTCCTAGTTTCACATTTACAACCATAGTACTCAAAATGTCTTCTTTCATGACCATCAAGAAATCTGCCGGCAGACTTACTCAGGTCGCTGCCAGACGCATCGCCTGCTATTCTACTGAGGTCCCTACACCTAACACTGCTTCTACTGGTAGCGCCACCCCTGGTGCTTTTGATATTTCGGCTTTCATTGGCAGAATTCAGGCCATTCACAACAACCAGGCCAGTAAGACCAGCTCTAACATTGATTTCTCGAAGATCAAGGCTCCTAAGAAGAGCAAAGGTTCCGCCAGCGACAGATCTACTGAGGCTTCGTCCGAGCAGCCCAAGAAATTCAACAAAAACTTTAACAAAAACAGAAATAACAACGGCCAGCAAAGACGATCTGACAGACCTGCTAAGCGTGAGGCCCAGCCTGCCGCTGAGCGTGCCAACGCCGAGGTCAAATCTGCTATCACTGACTCAAACGCTGAGAAGGTAGACTTGCATGTTTCATCTCAAGGCAGCCGGCTGTTCAACAACGACGTCAACAACGATTCTAGATCTAGAGCTCCCCGCAAGCAGTTCACCAAGAAGCCCTTCCAGAAATACGACAACAACAAGAACACAAACTTTAACCGTGCTCCCAACGGCAACAATGTTAAGTTCCAGGCCAAAGGTCGCTTCTCGCGCGGCAACAACAGAAACAACAACAACAGAAGAGACAGAAACTCTGGTAAGGATGCTAAGGCCAAGGCTCCTGTCTCTACTAACCTAACGCCCGAGGAAGCTCTTTTGGCTGTCCGCCGACAGGTGAGCGTCAAGGGCTCAACCATCAACGTGGCCTCTGTCTGCGAGTCTACCCTTAGTGCATTCACTCCTGGCATCGGCTACTCTGGTGAGTCTAGAATTCTCCGTGCCATCCAGCAGGCACAGAAGGCTACATCTGACGAGCTCAGATCTGTTGTCGAGTCCACTTGCCAGGGCAAGCTTGATGGCTACATGATCCCCAACTCCGCCAAGGCTAATGGCCAGGAGTCCATCATTCCTGTTCTTAACAACAACCCTGCTCTTAAGCCTGAGATCAAGAACCTTTTTTTGAACCTGGCCTCTGGCAAGACTCATATTTCTTCCCTGCGAAAGTAGATGCTGAGATAACGGCTAAAAGTATTTGATTTCAATGATTATCATTTCTTTTTTTTTTTTCTTTCATTGATTTTTTTTGTTTGTTATATCCATGTTTTTTTTTTTTTTTGACTTTTTGTCTACTTGTTTCAATCGCGTCTTTTCCTCCTCATGCTGCTTTTATTTTTTTTGAATTTGTTTTGTCCTCCAGTGTATATAGTCATTAAAAGAAGATATTGTAATAAAAACTTAGAAAAAATTTGTTCTTGATTCCACATGAGTTAGGGTGGCGATTTGAACAATTTCCACTGTAGAGCGTTTAGAAAAAAACTTTTTAAAAAAATGCTGATACTTGATGAAAGTGAGACTGGACAGGCTTCAGCCAACGGTATAACAAATTTAATGAACTTGTGCTTCCAGCCAATGCCGGAAACAACCTTTATCAGATCCTAGTTAAAGCTTTAGTTAGCCGTTTTCTATTGGTCTAGAAATCGAAAATATCATTAAATTGAAAAAAATAAACTAAAAGTTGAAAAGAAATTTAAATTTTTCTTGCTGTTATACGACGCGGAACTGAATGTAGAAAAATACACACACCGGGTTTTCAGACTCAGCGTTCAACACATGGCAAGACACAGATACAACTAATAATCTTTCAAAGTGTAACAGAAAAAAAAGAAGTTTAATTTCGAGTAGGAAGATTATCAACCAAGTAAATGATAGTATCCAAAAAATCACACAGAGCAATCGTAGTGTACACATTTTTGCTCCGAGTTGGAATGCAACAACATGTGTTCTCATGGTACAAATAACATACACACTACTGTCCTTTTTTTTTTTTTTTTTTGACGGTAGTTGTGGTGAGTGCGTGAAAACAGTAAAATCTGATAACTCTGAGCGGCTTTCCCAAATAGGCAACACTCCTCACTTAGAAATTCCTACTGGATGAAAAAAAAAAAAAACCGAAATTTCAAATTTCATCATCAACTTGAAAATAGCAAAAAAAAACAAAAAAACATTGCACTGCTCTTGTTTTTACACACTCTAAAGTAAAAAACCATTTTTCTAATGTTTCTTTTAGAAATCTAAACACACATTTACTAGCAGGTATTCAAATTTGTTTCTAACAGTTCTCAAGTGTACTTAAATCATCGTGTCTACATTTTAGAAATCAACAAATTGTTTTTTTCTTCTTTTTTTTCTTCTTCCTTTTTTCCAAATTTTGTTCTATTTCCAATAATTTCTCATCTTGAAACACTATAAACTGTCTCTTACTTTGGCTCTTTTTTTGTAAGAATATAGAGGTACATTGTCACCCAGAGACACGCACACACAAACATACACGAACACGCGCCCGCTTCAGAAATACCGAATCTCTCTCTTTCTGACCTCCCCCCTCCTCCTCTCACAAAATCTAGTATATTATTTATTTTTAAAAAATGAGTGACAAGGTCAGTGCTACATCCGGGCTCGGCGTTATGGGCGAGTACGAGCTTCGGGAACAAGACAAATGGCTTCCTATTGCCAATGTCTGCCGAATCATGAAAAACTCGCTTCCAGAAAACGCAAAAATCTCCAAGGAGGCCAAAGAATGTATGCAGGAATGCATATCTGAGTTTGTCTCGTTCATCACGTCCGAGGCATCTGAAAAATGCTGCGCTGAGCGCCGTAAAACGGTAAACGGCGAAGACATTCTTTTTGCCATGGCCAGTCTTGGGTTTGAAAACTACGCAGAGGTTCTCAAGATTTACTTGGCCAAATATCGCGTTTCCCAAAACCTGAAGCAAGAGCAGATTGCAGCACAGCGACGAAAGGCAAGACAATTGCACAACCGGCAACTAAAACAGCAACAGCAAGAGCTTGAAAAACAGCGCTCGTTTGAGCAGCAACAACGACGACAAGAGCAGCAGATTAATGGAAGCAATTCCGGTGCATTTGGACAATATATGACTGAGGTCCAGCTGACGCAGCAGCATCGGAGCAACACAAGCACAGGTGTTTACGAAGACGAAGAGAGTGATGAAGAATACAATGATGACGACAGCGAAGAAACGTCTCACAACAGTGCTGACCCGAGGTATTACCAGGCAAGCACTGTCAACCCTAACAACCCTGCCGCCGCCCCCGTCATATTCAAAGACGAGACCTATTCAGATCAGTATATTTCTCACTACTAATGTGGAGTTGCTACTAAACTTTTTTTTTTTTTTTTTTTTTTTTTTTTTTTCAATCTTTGTTTTTCTTTTCCCGCAAAGTTGCTGAGCTCGTCACGATCAATAATTTTCAATTCTTTTTCTTGTCTTTAATAATCTTTGTGTCTTTATTCTGTACTTTATTTATATTTCAGGTTTTTTTTTTTTTGATTTTCAATTTTTTTTCAAAACAGACAGAAGCAATTACGACAATAACATCAATAATAACAACGATTAATAAAGTTTTACGATATTCTATTTAACTAATACAATTGATTTTGATTGATATCTGTGTTAAATCTTTTTGATTAAAAGTTATAAAGTATCTCAAACTATGTTCATGGGGAATCCGGCAACATCGAATGCAGAAATCACTTGCGCGCGTTGAGAGCTATTCTTTGAGATTCTCTTAGTTACAAATGTTTTTTTGAATTAGTATCTTCTTTGTGTATCTTTTGTCAATGTGTTTTTTTTGTATGTGTAACTCTTTTGATGTAAGGACAATAAACTGATTTTAAATTTATCTATAAACATGTTTTTAAACTTGCAATTCAGAGATTTCTTCAACTCTAAAACAAACAAACTTTTTTTGAGACAATCAAATTTTGTCATTGTTTTTTTTTTTTTTTTTTTGTTTTCTATTAACCCGATTTCGGGTTTTCAGTATTCTTTATGCTTCAGTTTTTTTTTCAAAATCACGATGATTACTTCTACTGATTCTTTTTGATACTTAAATAGTTATTAGGACAAAATACTGATTTTTTAAACTAAAAACTTCAACTAACTTTCATCTGCAATTACACAATGTTGGGGAACACTAACAACCAGAATCAAAAAAAAAAAAAAGTGAATTTTTGACAATTTTGTTTTAATAGTTGACCAAATTTCTTCTGTTTTATCCTGGTTTAGCCGTAACAAGCTTTAAAAGAAACGATTTTGAAAATCAAACAAAATTTTTTTTTAAAAAAGCAAAGTCCCTCAACATTAGACTTGACAAAACAGTTAAAAAAAAACAATCTGGTTGTTGTTAGTTGTAATACAATGTTTTTGCTTTAAAAATTTAAAAGAAACTACAAAAAAAGAGTAGAAAAAAATTCACTATTGGATTTTTGTTTTTTTAAAAAAAAAAAAGTACTTGGTTTTTGTCTGTTCTCACAATTAAACGCCTTTCACAAAAAAGAAAAGAAAGAAAAATATAAACTGAAATAATTAAAAAAAAAAAAACCGTTTACTTTTGGCGCGGCCTGTAGCCAGAAACCAAGCTTTTCCATTTAGTAATTTTTTTTTCAACTATACAGATCAAAAACAATTGATTGAAATTTTTTTTTTCACTGATAGACATACACTCGGTATCAAGCTTCCGGAGGAGGGTTCTCATGCGTATCTCAAGTTTCCCGAAAACACTTGAAGCATTTATAAATGTACAAATCCGGCGTCATCAAAAGCAGAACTCATTTTTATGGGCCTCATTAAATAACAACCACACCAAAGGCTCTTCAATTTTCCCCCCGCCAAAAACTTTCCGTTTTAATAGTTTTCTAATGACGTTTTTTTTTTTTTAAAATCGTTTATCTTTCATTAAATCAATTATACCCGCGAAAAACTAAGGAAAAAAAACTACATCCAATCAAATAAAAATGAAAAACTTTTGCATCAAAAAAAAAAGTCATAAAAACATGGAGAGAGAGAGAGAATGAAAAAAAAACCAACCCAAATTTTTTAAACAAAAACTTCTATTTTCCTTCTTCATGCCTCTCTCCCATGTACACACACATATTTCTTCCAGCTAACTTATGCAAAACAAATATCAAAACCATGCTCCTTAATCATTTTACCCCAGTTCACGTATTTGGTACCATTACAATCTAGCTCCCACACTTGCTGCGCGAGATTGCGCGTGCGCAAAATGTTCCGCGCGTGGTTGCGCTCGTAGAACCGCATGATCCGATCCATCATTGCGTCGCGCGTCTGCTTGCGGGTCGCCATGATCGCAGCCATAAACAGTGGGAACACTAGCAAGCACTCGACTTTTGTATTCAAGACAACGTCCAGTGATGCGACAAGTTCCGACGCCAGCAGCTGCATGTTCACGTTCGCCGCATTGTAGTGGAGCACCGTTTGGCGCAGCTGCAGCTTGGCAGCTATCTGAAACGTATCGAAAAGCGTGAGTTGGTCCTCTTGGCCCTTGGACGACAGTGAGATAATGTCGGCGGGATCAGGCTCACAGTTGTCAATTTGATCTTCAAGCTCTTGAGCCTGTTCGTGCAGCTGCCGCAGCTGCTGCGCGTGAAACACATCCAGCTCGTCCGCGTCGTCGGCCTCAAACTTTTCAAACAGCTCTTGTGCCTCGACTGCCAAATTCGATAACTTGGCCATCAAATGAAATATCGGCTTGCAGCATCCAATCAGGGTGTGCACTCCAGAGTCGCTTGTCAGAATCTCCTCGTACTCAATTGCCGGAAACTGCGTTTTGCTTGAGGTCTTTGACGCACCAAGGATCTCATGGTAAAAAAAGTTTGTTGCCAGCCAGCGCTTAGTTTTATCACCAATAAAGCTTCTTAGACCACCGTTTTTCTTAATCACCTCAGCAGCTGTTTCCAAATATTTGTCCCAGTGAATAATGTCGCCTCGACAGATTTCTGCCGTCACAATTATCAATATACTCGCCAGGGTCGTAAGTTTGTTGGCATGCGGCTGCTCCTTTTTAACCAATTCAATTGCTTTGTTCAGGTAACTGTATCCATTGCTCTCTTGTTTGCCCTGATCGTGGTGAAACGACGCATATGCCACGAGTGCATATAGCACTGCAGGATCTTGCTGTGCCATGGGCACAAATACATCTAGAAACGAGTTAAAGTTGCTCGAAGACACGCAAATAACCTTAGCCAGATGCGAGTTGTAATATTCAAACATGTCGGTTCCAAACTTGTCCAGATACTGTGAATACCACGGCGAAGGCGATGAAAACAAAATGGGATCTGAAAAGGCGTGGTCCGACGAGGTGCCAAAAAAAAAACTGTCTTGTGAATCATAAAAGTTGGGGCTACCGTTACTGGAAAAGCCAAACGAGTCGAGGAAGGAACCATCAAACGGCTTGGGAGAGTTGTTTTTTTGGAGACTCATTACTGTCGGCTCCTTTGGCGTCTCAGATTTATCTTGCTCTTTGTCTAATTCCTCGGTGCCGTCATTATCTAGTTCGGTGATACGAACTTTGGAATCACTACTTGTTGGCGCCAGCAGGTTCTGCAAGTCTCTCAAAAACTCATAGTCGGGGCTTTGTGCGCCCATCTCCACGGGCGTCTGCGCACGGCGCGAAACATTGAAAACGTTGTTGAGCTTCTCCATGTGCTCCTGGTCGTCATGAAATGTTTGAAAGTACTCTGACAGTGCATTGGATGTGTCTTGGTACATTTTCTCAATCCTATTGCTTCCTTCTCTGCCGTGAGGCTGAAGGGAAAAGCCCCTGTAACGTTGGAAATCATTGTTAAGGTTCTGAGAGTCATAAGACGAGTGTGAGCTGGAAGATTGTGGTGACATGGCGGAAAAAGGCGACAGGCCAGTATCAGCGTATATCAAACTTTCGTTTGGAGGTGGACTCAACTTTTCGTGCGGACTGGGAGCAGCATCAAAGTCAAATTTGTGATAAAGAAGGTTCTGAAAAGTTTCTAATGAGGGCGAGAACGCCTCGTTATTATTGTTGTTGCCTGAGAACGGGGATCCAGGAAACAGGCTTGATACTGATGATTGAGTTGTCTGGTAAAAATTGGGTTTTTTAGAAGTTTCCCCGCGATGGTCTTCGGTGGTGCCGTTTTTTCTGAGAGAGATGCTTGGGGGAAGATTATTTGGTTTGTCGGGCCCGTTACTAAAAGCGGAATGTACTTTGGCAGGTAATTTGTCCCCCGCTGTTGATGCTTTTACTGGCGATACCGAAGCAGGCACTTTGGCAGGAGTTTTTCGCAGTTTTTTGGTGGGAGGCGGCGCAGAACGACTATCGAGATCTTTAAGAGGTTTTTCGGTAAAAGCAGCCTTTTCTACGAGTTTTGCGGTTTCGTCGTTGAAAGACGATTTGCGTTTTCTGTTTTTGCGCTCCTCGCCGGGAGCAGGGTAGTAACAGTCGAGCTTCAGACGCTGACAGGCCTTGCATACAGGTTTTCCTTCGTCGCAACGCTTCTTGCGCTTGCGGCATGTGAAACAACCCAGCCGCGACCGGGACTTGGGCTTGGAGGTATCTAGGGCTGCCGACGCAGTGTCATCTTCTGCGGAATCATTCAAATTTGTGGCGGAGAGACCAGAATCAGATAGTTTTGATGATTGGGATGACAGTGCAGAGGTTGTAGAGGCTATATCGGGGCGGTGAAGATGGCGAGGCAGGGGGCTTTGAACTTTCAAAGAGACAGTTTCGGTCATGAGCTGGATAATGAGTGCGTACCGTGAAGAATCGTTTCAGGTGAGAATATGTTGCCAAAAAAAAAAAAAAAAAAAAAAGAAAAGGCGGAGATTTAAAAAAAAATTCAAAAAAAGTTTAAGACGATGACAAGGTTTTTCATGCTGTTTTTGAAATAGTTTTTTTTGGGCTTTTTAGGTTTTTTTATTTTTGGGGAGGAGGAAGAAACTACCGAGAGAAGTTTCAAAAAAAGAACAAAAAAATAAAGTCTTCGGGATTCATGAAATCTTGAAATTTCCATGAATTGATAACAAACAAGATTCATAATTAATAAAAATTAATAAACATTTCAATCTACGACAACCTTCACTTTCTTTCCCCCTCAAAATCTATTCTTATGTTTAATATTTTCACTTCAAGTTTATGCGCTAGGTTGGAGAAGTTGTAATGCCTTGATTAAAAGATATTATTCTATTGAATGGCGCAAATGGCCAATTACAACAATTCTTTATAATTTAGTTTAACTGGATTGATTTTGTTTGAAATAGTATGGTCCCGATAACGTTGTCCCGACGATACTGTCCCGATGGTATGTGCGAGCTTTTATCCGAACTTCCAGCCAGTAGTTTTTAATTTTAATTTTTTATTTTGGTTCTTTTTAGTTAAAATCGCTATCAGTTACCTGCACTAACCGACACTGTCTGATAAATCAACATACATATATAATAACATTGAGTATGAAAGTACTGCTATTCAAAGCCCATTAATTCAAATTTTTTTTTTTTAATCATAATTGCTGTAGCAGTAATAGTATAATGGTTTATGGGGGTTTTATTTTTCAATGTATTATTTTTATTCATGTAGATTCAAGGTTATGCCAAAAACGTGAAGAAAATAACCAAAAGTTTCTCTCTCTTTGTTTTAATCAAATTACCATATAGAACAAATAATTTTACAAAATGAAGGGTGTTGACAATAAACTGATTTTCTATCTATGAAGGGTGTTGATTTTTAATTGTTGTAGTTGATTTTTTTGACCTTGATTAAAACCTGAGTTCCTTCAACGCTTTTATCAGGTTATTGCTATGTAATCGGTGTTCTTCAAAAATTTGAAAAAAAAAAAAAAATGAAAAGGTGTGTCATAAATATTTAATCACTTATCTCAAGAAAGATTTAATTTTTTTTTTGTGACAAAAGCTAAGTTGTATTGAATGGTTGTTGTTTTTATTAATCAATTATACGTATGACTATGCATATACGGCTTTTGAAAAAAAAATATTAATGTACAGTGGTTTTCTTACAATCATTAAGGTTACAAAAGATAGGGGGAAAAAAAAAAAAAAAAAAAAACAACTAAAAAGGGCATTAAATCAAAAGCAATAATTTTTTAGCACTTTCAATGCGTCCAAAAGATTGCAAAAGGCTCGCTACAAAAAAAAGAAAAAATTTAAAAAAGCAAACCCGAAGAGATAATACCCCAATATACTCAAATTTTGTATGAAAACTGTGTCTCATCATACCTTGAGCAAGTTGTTTCAACTGTGATGAACAGGTCATGGCGCGTTTAGCAAAGTCTAATACTGAGCGAGATCGAAAACTCAGCAAATGTGTGTGCCAGCTGGAAACAGGTATTGAAAATTTTTCTTCTCGAAGAATGTCCTCTGGCATCTTACAGACCGCGCACTGATATTTTTGATTGAAAAACAGTTTATTGTCTTTATTTCAAAATAAAGTCACACACACAAAAAAAAAAAAACAAACATGAAAACAAAAGAGTGATAAAGAAGACATTAAATCAAAAACATTTGTCTCTTTGAGATTCTCAAAGGAGCGTTTCTCAACGCGCACATAGAGGGCTTCTGCCATTCTATGGTGCCCAGATTCGAAAGTCTCATAGAGACAAAAAATTTTGACAAATTCTGCTTTGAAAAAGAAATGGTCTCTGGCGGGATCGAACCGCCGATCCTCGCGTTAACTGCTACGAGTTGTATTAGCACGATGCCTTAACCAACTGGGCCAAGAGACCAATTTTTTGAAAAAATGGATTTCAAGAAACTCAGATAGACTGTTTTTTTGATTTTTATAAAAACTGTTAAATTTAAAAAAGTCAAGAAAATATAATTTTTATTGTAGCCAACCGACTAGACAGAATTTTATAATTAATTCTTAAAATTTTTCAAGCAATTATTTGGGAAGTGGTCGGATGTAATGGACTTTTCTTTTTTTTTTTTTTTTTTTTTTTTTGAAAGCGAATGCTAG
>JAKVQX010000517.1:0-15351 GCA_030463015.1 Geotrichum citri-aurantii
TAATAATAATAATAATAATAATAATAATAATAATAATAATAATAATAATAATAATTAATTGAAAAATTTTCAGGTGATGTTGGTTTTTATTTTGGGAAGCCAGCAGGGGGGTCTAACTTGTTTTGTGTGCTTTGTGCAGCAGCAGAACTTTACGAACAGAGATAATTTGAAAGCATTCAAAAAAAGCAACAAAAAACATTATTGAAAATAAATGAAAAAAAAATACCAAAAAAAAAAGAAAGAGAAAAATTGCATGCTAGAAAATCCCAACTTCGTAGCGATGAGACTTTAGTTAAAGATTTCCATAGATTATAGTAAAAACTGGGCATGATTTAGAGGAGGGATTTAGTATTGATAGTAAAAAAGAGAGAGAAAGAGAAGAGGCAGTCTAGTTTTTTAAGAAATTATTTTTACTAAGTATTCATGACCAGATTAAAAACAAGATCAAGGCAAAGTCTGGTGGAAAAAAGTAGCTTTGCGCTTTTACACAGTATTTAGTTTTGTCGTTTGCCCTTTTTTTTTCCCCTTATTTTATTAACTTGGAAATGAACATCAGGATTTAGTGGTTCTGATAATGGCAAATAATTATAAAAAAACCCGACCAAAGCCTGTGTCGTGTAAGATTTTTATTTCAATGATCGCTTAAAAAATATAAATATAGGGATCACAAATACGCAACAGACTGACGAACTAAATAAAAAAAAAAATTAATACTCACTGCATGCCTTTTCCGACAACAAAAGTGAAACACAGGAAAATGAAATCAAACATTCTGATAAAATGTAACAGGGTAAAATAAGTTACGAAAGACTACGATAGAATCTTGTAAACCAAAAATAAAATCCTTAAAACTGCGTAATATTACTGTTAAAGTTGGTTTTGATTCTCAAAACTATTCAAGTTTCTTTTGATTGTTTTTTCAATATTATTTCCAGAACACAGATTGGCAGCGTCAGAACAAACCATCGGCTATTTCGTAGCGGCATATAAAATGTGTTCTCTTTAGCCTTCCCCATGGGCCACTAGCTGAAAAAAGAGTGACACATGCCCTGTAGAAGGTCAAGATAGGTAACAAGGAACACTTCATGATTGACTTAAAAAACTGTCGCTATTGGTGGTGGTAATGAAGACATCTGAAAAAAGGGTCTTGACTTTTTGGGTAAATAAAAGGATAATGCGTGGATTGCCTTTTGGTTTTTTTTTTTCTTGTTTTTTTTTTAATTTATTTTTCAATTTTTATAATATTTATCATTATTATGTCTTTTATAATGAAAAAAAAAATTAATTGCTTCGATCTTTCAACTTTCGAGACCACTCCTCGAGAACTCAGAACCTACGCCGAACTGCAACCGTGACGCTCAGTGAAAAATATTTTTTTTGCGCAGCAGCATCGCTACATTATGAGCCTGCGACCACGGTGGCGGTAGTAGTCAGCAGCAGCAGCAGCAGATAAAAAGAAAATATTGATTGCATTATTATCAGGCTGAAAAAAAAATGTAAATGAAAAAATAAAATAAAAATTAATAATTAAATAATATTAAAAATTATAAAAAGAAAAAACAACATAAATTACAAACTTTTTTTTGTGATTTTATATTTGTATATATAGACATGTACATCTTTTTTTTTTTTTTTTGGAAAAAAATATATAAAAATATATTTATAGATAAAAATACATTAAAAAAACTGTTCATTGTCCTTTTTTTATTATTTATATTTTTTCTTTACTTAAAAACCACTTTAACGACAATCATCTTTTTTCTGTTTTTCTTTTTCTCTCTTTCTCTCTTTTTTTTTTTTTTTCCTTCTTTTCTTCGCTACTACGCGGCCACCTGATGAAAATATAAACAAGTGCCAATCTCCTACAAAGCCTTAACTTTTATATCGACACCATCAACAGCATTTGCAGACTAATCAACTAACATTGTTTGCTTCTAGGCGTTTTTTAATGACCACTCGCTCATCAGTCCGGCGCATGATACCCATTTCTCCACGACGACTGTTTAAAATCTCTTTTAGTTTTCTGTTTTCAGCCCATTTCTACTGCTGCGCCTTTCCTCACCTAGCTTGATCCCACATCTATACTCCTCGAGATCATTTGCACAAGCGACCTCATTTCATTAATTTTAGCATCCCTTATTCATACCCCACATATACGCCTGCCATGATTGACAACAACAGCGCTAGCGCTATCCTCTATCAACTGTCACAACTGCGCCAGGATAGAAATACTCTGTTGTCGTACCATCAAGACTACTTCAACTCAATAGCTCGACCAGTAATGTTCATTCCAAAATTTCAGCCGGATCTCCAGCGTATTTACCTTCAATCTCTGTACTGTCAGGACCTCCGCACCTCGCTTGAACCTTGCCTGCCTTATTTCAACAACCTCGTCGACCTCCAGGCTGAGGCCATTCGTCTGGCGCGGAAATTCGTCTCCATTGATGCATACAAGAAACTATACACCCTGCGGCAGCAGAGCTCGCGAGGGCGCCCGATAGGCAGCACCGCAGACTCGATCAGGGTGCTGAACGCGGAGATTGATAATTTGCTGAACCTTTTGGAGGAACCAATGGCCGATGATCTGTTGCAAGATTTGTACCGCAAAGCGCTCCAGCCGGAAGTGGCAAGAGAAATTGGGCACATTGAATTCGAGTCCTTTAACCATCTTCGGCATGCGGTTTTGCAACTTTGCAGCTCACCAGGCTACCACTGATTCTTAGGTTTCTTGGTGGGTTTATTTTTTTTTTGATCAGGTTCTGTTTTTAACTCAAGTTTGGGTTCCATATTTCTCACATCCCTCTCTCTTTTTTTATTTTAATTTTTGCGGGCTCTTTTACTGTCAACTGGTCTGACTGGGTTTCTTAGCCACCTAGCGGTTAATAATTCTGGGATCCAATCATGGTTCAACATTACAAGCTTTCTTTTTTTCATTATTCCCCCTTCTTTGTCTCTTTTTTTGTGTATAAAAAAAGATTTGATCAAGAAAAAAGGGGAAAAAAATTTTTTATGATTTGATTATGTTTTTTTTTTTTTCGAAGGTTTTCATGAATTGATATATTCTGTGGATTACGGTTTTCAGTAGTGCCACTGTGCCGGATTCTGGTGCGGCTTTAGAGCATAGCCATTATCGTTTGTTTTGTTGATTTATTTTTTTGTTGTTTTTTCTTGGTCGGGACACAATTCCTGTGTTTTTAATCGGCCTCGAGGAGGAAATAATTACAATTTTTTTTGTATTCAATTTTACATACAATGAATATTTAAATAAATGATTGACCGGCGCTCGGAACTTGAAAAAAGAAATATGCATTTATGCAACTCAACTCCTACTGTTGCTACTGTAATTGCGTTTTTTTAAAAAAAAATTTCATGATTGTAAAAAACAAACAACAAATCAAAAAAATTTTTATCAATTCGCTTACAGACCTATTATATACAAAAGAAAGAGAAAAGAAAAAGAAGAAAAAAAAAAAAACTAGGAATAAGATCAAGATATTGATATGAGTGGAAATGTTTTTGATGTATCCATTTAGCTAGATTGGACCAGGACAGCTCTGGTAAATCATAAAAGTGCTGGTGGTAGAGTGGTATGGATGGGAAAAAAAAAAAACTGTCGTCGTAGCCAAGGTCATAGAATAGTATTCGTGTATAAACATGTGAGTGTGTGTTGATGTTTTTTTTTTGGTCTTTTTATGTCTGTCGACTTGGAAGGGGACAAAGCCAAGTACAGCGCGGCGGTCCGGCACAGTTGGTAGCGCGCGACTTGCCCACTCAGCATGGCTAGTGAGCTCACTAGTGACGTCCAATAACAGCAGTAGCTACTCAACCAAGGTAATCATAGATGCGGCAATCGGGTGAAAGGTCTCTAACTGGCCCATGCAACAACAAAAAAAATTAAAAAAAATAAGCGCGACACGGAACCTAGTGTACGCGCGCGCGCCTATTCACACACACACACACACACACACATGCATAAGTTTGTACGAAGACATTCTAACGCGGATCCTCACCGCCCATGTCCGTGTCAACACTCAACGAGCGACGCGCCTCCCGCTCCTCGCGGCCAGCGTCAGTGACAAGGTTTTTGGGCTTCAGCACGGGCGGCGCGGACGGCCGCCGCAGCCACGGTCCCAGCCGCGCAAGCACGCTGTCGTCCACGTTGAACTCGGTCTTGATACGCTCCGGGCTGTCGCCGTCCGCGTCGCGTGCCGTCAGGATCGCGGTGATTGTCTGCGGGTGCAGGTAGCGGCGCGCAGCAGCGCCGTCGTCGCTCTCGTCCAGGTTGCGCTGCGTCTCGGCCGCGACGCTCACGCGTGACTGTAGCGCCGAAAGTAGCGTGTTGGAGGTCTGGTAGCGCGAGCGCTGCTGCTGCTGTAGCTGTTGCAGCTGCGACTGGATCTGTTCCGGGATGTTGAACTGGCCCAGCTCGCGCAGCCGGTCGTTGTAAAGCGTATCGGGATCAGCGCCGTCCTCGGGCCCGCCTTCGCTGGCACCCTTGGTGATACCATCTGTGGGTTGCGCGTCAGCCGCCGCCGTCGTCGCCTCAGGAGTCGCCTGTTTAAACTTCTCGTATTTGGTCTTATTGGTAAGTGGCGCTGCCGCACCAGCAGATGCAGCGCCTTCAGTAACTGCCTCCTTGGCAGCCTGTGCAAGCGGCTTCACCGGCAACTTGCGCGTCTGTTTTGATGCTGCGTTTCCCATTTTTATGATCTGATTTGTCTTCCAACTGAGAAAAAAATCAAAAAAAAAATCAAAACGAAGAAAAATTCTTTTCAAAAAATTTATGAAGTACTATTTTTTAAAAGAAATCGGAAATGGGCTATATTAAATCCAGTGTAAGTTCTAAAAATGACGATGCGTTATTCAGAGTCTTTTTCAACTTATGTTGGACTGGAAGAGACGTATTCAAGCTAAGAGGGAAAGGTGGTACTTGAAATTTTTTTTTTTTTTTGATTTTTTTACATCGAAAAGTATTGGAGGAATATGGTAGTTCGGGGGTACTTAGCAAAAAAAAAAAGTGTTCGTTTGAAACGCTTTAAAATTTAAGCTTTAAAGCTTCTACTAAGTGATATAATACATATGGCTTGGGAATAAAAGTGTGACGTTTTTGTGATGAAGATCTTTTACTCTGAGTAGAAGGCTCAAAAATATCAAACCATTCTGTGGTCAAAACATGATATTCAATTGAATCACTACCAGTAAATGTGACAGTTGTGTTCAGTATAAAATTAATCATTACTTAAAGCGTTCGACTTTTAAATAGAACTGTCTTGATCTTTTTTTCTTATCAAATAACTTGAAACAAAATGTATTTAGATTTCAATAACTTACTTATAGTATTTATTCATGCATCTAAACAAAAAGCTATATCTAACAATAATGATAATCTGAATCAGAAATTTTTTTTCAAATTTGAGATCTATTCAAAAACATATTTCAAACTAATACTGAGAAAAGTCATTTTGTTTACCAAGAACTGTTTCTTTTGCAAAAGCACGATTCAAAAGGACTGTAAAAAAAAAAAGAAATGAAAATGTCGTTAAAAACTCAATTAAAATTGACCACAATACAGAATCCAAGTGTTCCAACTTCCCATGGCTGTTTTTATTAAATAAAAGCATTAGAGAGTTTTTGCTAACTTACAATTTGTATGAGATTTTTTTTTTAAAATTCTAATGATAATGCCAGCCATGCTTCTAAAACATAATTTATTTTTCCTATAGTATCGCTCTATTTATTGGTAGTCCAAGCTTAAGAGTTCTTTTTAGAAAACAAAAACTTGCATGTATTCAATTAACAAATTTTGATAGTCAATAACTCATGTTTAGCCTATTCCAAAAAATTACACCTAAAGAATAAATACCATTTTGAATAATTGTCTTCATAAATTGTTTTGATTTGTATTTGTAACTTCTTTTTGGTGTGAAGACAAAAAAACCGCCTTTACTACATGTACTAACATGTACAGTATTAGAACTTTCACTCAAGGTCGTAACTTTGTTATAACTAAGAAAATTTGCTGTGTACAAATTACCAAGTGAATTTCCAAAGGCTCACTTAAATTTTTATTTACAGAACTCATTGCTTTTTGGGTAGTTGGGGTATACACTTCAAAAAACCGTAGGTTTACATAGATGAATTTATTTTGTGGGGTGGGAATAAAAAAACCGCATCAAAAATCACGATTAAAAATAAATTCTAGCTGCCGTTAAGCTTGTAGAAATAATTTGAATTTTTTATCTTTTTAATTTTTTGTTAAAGTGAGCAAATAATATCAAAGATCTTAAGTAAAAACTCGCCATTTTTTAAAACATTATTTCCAGGTATTACCAAATTTCTTTTGGAGTCGTTTCCGGCAACTCCAATAAACTGAATCTCTCCTCTCCTCGTAGTCATTATGAGAGTCGCGAACTTACTCCTTTTTCTCGTCTTGAAGAGCTTGGGAAACTTGTTCCTTCAGCTTTTCAATTTGTTTGGCATCGGCTTCCTCCTGTTTCTTTTCAGCGTCGGCCGTGCTCCCTTCAGTTTGCATTGTCTCTTCCGCTTGCATGGTTTCAGACACATTGGCTGCAGAAGTCTCTGTAATGGTCTGCAAGTTTTCGCTGTCGATACCAAGAAGTATATTCCAAGTTTCCAGGCAGCCAGTTTTGTCTGCACAAGAAAACTTAGTCGCTATATCACCAGTGTGGTACCCAAGGAAATCATTAGAGTCGTTAGGTTTATCTGTAAATGAAACCAGTAAACGTGATGTCACAACCGCGGTTACTTCACGTAAGGTGTAATGATTCAAGTATAGATGCTGCAGAGAGTCACCTTGGATAAACGCGTCATCGCCACGGCTAGCGATTGAGGCAACGACGTGATCGCTCCACATATCAAGCCAAAACCGCATGCGCTCTGTATTCTTGACAAAGAACGAGTCAGTAGTGAAGCCTTGCGGCTCGCGGGCAACAATCATCTGGAAAACGTCAGCTTTTTCTACACTTTCAGGGAAACGCACAGTAGGATGGAAGTGCTTTTTTCCAGTGAGAAAGCGCGATCCATAGGATAGGCGCGCTTTGAGAGAGTCAGGTTGCAGTAATACATCGCCAATGGGAGTCTCCTTGTTTGTAAGAACAACATCAGGATCTAGGTACCAAATCCAGTCACCTTCCTGGATATCAGCACCCTTGGTGATTAATTTTTGCAGCAAGCAGGTAGCCTTCCAGCGGTTGTATTTCTTATCAATGACCGCATTGAGATCGGGGAATAGACAAACATAGTTGTGCTTGTTGCAGTAGTCATTTCTGTTCTTGATAATATCACCCTTTCTGCTAGCAACTTTATCGTAAATGGGGGTCACAATGACGACGCGAGAGCTGTCAGTACGCTTGGAAAATGTACCTTCGGGATTCATATGTGCTTTCGCGTCGGCAATAAGGAAATCACGGTCAGCCTTTTGTCCCTCTTCATCAGCTTCTTTCTGAATTCTATCCTTTTCAGCCTGCGCCTTCTTGCGGGCCTCTTCCTTTTCAGCCTTTTCAGCCTTTTGCTTCTTATCCTCTTCAGATTTGCGAAGCTCTTCTTCTTTCTTGCGGCGCTCTTCGTTTTCCTTAGCCTTTTTCTCGGCCTCTTCCTTGGCCTGTTTCTCAGCATCTTTTTCGCGGTTTTTACGCTCTTCTTCAATCATATCTTGGTACGCCTTTTTCTGGCGCTGCGCGTCAGCCGGGCCACTGGGATCAACAACACCATCGACGACCTGGTGGGCCATCGGGCGAACCGCGAAGCCTTTCTGCATTTCGGCGCCTTGAATGCCGTAAAGGAAGCCAACTTTCTGCTGAAGCGAGGCCTTTTCCTTTATGTAAGACTCCTCACTAATGCCTTGAAGCGATGTAAAGTCTTCGGATGCATCCGTAACACCTACCGAGTGATCAGAGTCGCCATTGGGGGCCTTGAGAAAAGACTCAAAAGGTGCAGCGGCCCAGAGTTCGTTAATGTTGTCGCGGGAGCTCATGAGAGTTTTAAAAAAAGCAGTAGATGATGCAGATGGGCCGGAAAACGAGGCCGAGATAAGAAGAAACAGCAGGACGACAAACGTCGCGATGACCAGGCATCCTCTAACTTGTCGAAGCATGGTGGTTGCACGGGGATCGATGTGTGGCTAGCGGCTGAAGGGAAGTGATTGTGAAGAACACACGGATCAGCAATAATACAAGAATGCGTACAGGAAGCTCACGAAGAAAACGAGACTAGCTGCTTGCTAAGTGTGGGCGGTACGGCGACTTGAACGGGATGGGTGGTAAAGTGGTAGAAAGGAGGAAGAGCAAAAGTATAAAAATAAAAGTAAAAATAAAAATGTTACAGTATTAAAATAAAGACTAAAAAGACAAGTCACAAAGAAATCAAAAAAAAAAAAGTTGAAATCTTGTTGTTTTTTTTTTCAAAACTTAAAAAAAGATTTTATGCAAATTGAAAAAAATGCATAAAATACCAAAAAAATCCAAAAAAAAAAAAAAAGATCTGAATGATTGCAGTTTGACTGCAAATGGCCCCCCCCCCCCCTCTCAGAGTGCTACTGAGCTTTAACATTAAACCAAACATTTAGTGCTAAAAGAAAGAAAAAAAAAAAACATTTAATGATTTTCAATGAATTTAAGGCCTCTTACAAATTGCTTCGGGTCGTTTTATGATGTTGTTAATCTTCTTGACCCCAACCAACCTAAGGATCGCACCAGCAATAAGATTTTTAAAGTCTTGATATCAGGCTCCACCACTACATTTTTTGTTTCAAATCTTTTTTAATGCGCGCTCAAGCTACGATCACGTCAAAGACTCTAGGAAAATGTTCAATTCTCGAGGCTTTTTTTTTTCAATTTTTCTTCTTCCAATTTTTATCAAAGCTCAAAAAAAAAATCCCTTGAAACGGATCGCAATGTCTTGCGGCTCATGCATTTAGAGCTAACTACAGTAGAACATACTTTTTGAACGTAAACTACAACTCGTACTATACACATGAGTGTGTGTTATGGAACTAGACTGTCTTTGCAATGTCCCCATACTTATAGACGCTATAGTCCTCGAAAACAAGCCTCCAACTGCAAATCACAATTATAACATCATTGTATTCATTAATCCAAACTACTCGACTTTCTGCCCTACTGGCGGTACAAAATGATTTCACTCTGCTTAAAGTATCTACGGGCGTCCTCGTCAATAAGCACCAGCGACAGAAATGTTCTTGTAGAAAACTTTTTATTCACGTCACGGAACGTTGGCGTCAGATCAAAGCCGCCTAAAAACAGACGAATGGGTATCGTCTCGCCGCGGACCGGCGCACCGTCCATAATCTCAAACCGCACCAGCGTCTCAGACTCGTTCAACTGGTTAGGCGGCGTGCCCACGGTCTCTCTCCGAATAATTGATAATTCCATGTGTTTAATCTTGAGGCGCACAAGCAAAAAGTAAATGCGGCCCACAATGACGTCCTTCAAATGGTATCGGGACTTGGAGTACTCAAACTCAATGTGCAAACAGTCCTCAATGCCCACGTCCATGCGTATGGACGAAATGGCATCCGGGTTGTTTCTGTAGCTGTATACCCACACATCCTTATCACGCACCACGTCACCCATCCGCCTAAACACGGTGACGCGGATGTAATATCTGAGCCTGACGTTGACACCATTGTACGACTCAAACTGCTTCTCAACGTTTTTGAATTCAAAATCAAACGTCTCTGGGTGTCGTAGCTCAGCGGGCGCAGCGAGCTCCTGGCCGAGCGAAAGAAAATCGTCATGCTGGCCTCGGTCGTTGCTCATTTCTATGCTGCCAATGAACTGCACTTTTATACCAGTGTGTTCGAGCTTTTTACCGTCACGCGGGCGAATGGTGACGGAGCCCTTGACGGTCTCGCCGTCGAGATATACCGGAAACTTTTCACGGCGGCCTTTACTAGTTTTGACGTCGACTTGTTCGCGCTGGTCCTCGCCCTTTAGCCGAATGTCAATGTCTAGGGGAGATTTAAAAAAGAGCGACATGAGAAAATTGCTGTAGGTGATGAATTGAACGGCCTGCGAGGAGTGTGGATGAGGTGTTCAGGTGCCAATGGCAGATGGAGAAGTGGAAGAAGAGAAGAGGAAGAAGGAAAAGATGAGAAGTTTTGAAATTTCGCTGGTGTCAGTTGCCAACTGTTTGCCAGCACAGAAACCGCCAGACGCATCACTGCGGCTGGACGATGGCAAATGATATGTCAGGATTAACGTAATGGTTAGGTAAGATCTTATCGTTACCCTGTTGGGTAATGCTCTGTCTCAGCAAAAAAAAAAAAAAACATAAGATAAAGATAAAACTTGGGATTTATGTTTTTTGGCATATGTTTAATATCTCATTATAAATGATTTATGTGCTATTGCGTATCATCCGAAATAAACCCGATATTGAAAATTTCCAAAGTGAGCAAAGGGGCTGTTTGTGTATGTTATTTTTCCTCCGGTTTTTCTTAGTAATTTTTTTTTTAGAGCCATTCGGCTCATTGTACTAGCTCGAGTCAAATTCAAGGCAGTTATGTTATAGTTTAATGGAACTTTCACGTTGTCTTTGTTAGTTTTCTTAGACCCAATATCCTTTGATAACCGGTCACAAACTCTCTTTCGATTCTCCTCCACCTTCTCCTCCTTCATCTTCTCCTCCTTACTCTTATCAGTTTCTTAAAAGCTTCACACAAAAGTATTTAAAGTGCACTGTTTGCTTAAAAAATTTAAGTTGTTGTCATATCCTTAATATATATATACTTAAGACACTAAGTTAAAAGCGATTCCTCTGCTTAATTCAACCGTCGTCATGTTGAAACACATTTTTGCTCGTTCGCGGCCGGCGCTAATCAGCCAAGCTGGATTCACACCGCTAGTTCGCACAAAATTTTTTCATTGTTCTAGATCAAGTCTATACATCAAACCTTTTGTTCTGGCTGACATTGGCGAAGGTGAGTGAATATAACTATTGCTGTAGTTGCTTGCGCAATTACAAACTGATGGATTCTAACAAGTGTGGTGTTTGAAAAGGTATCAAAGAGTGTGAAGTTATTCAGTGGTTTATTGAACCAGGAGCCAGAATTGAGGAATTTGATCCTATTTGCGAGGTTCAGTCTGATAAGGCTTCCGTCGAGATTACATCGCGCTACAACGGTGTCGTAAAGACCCTGCACTACGATGTGGGCGAAATGGCTTTGGTTGGCAAGGTGAGTGACCATAATATCAAAAAAAATCAAGCGTTGCTGTCGATTTTTTTTTTTTAAATCATTGATCTAGAATTTTTTAACTAATTCTGTTTATTGTTAGCCTTTGGTCGACATTGATGTTGTGGATGGCGAGGGCGGGGAATCTTTAGAGGAAGCCGTTCAAAAAAATGTTGAGTCCATTTCGGGAAAGTCTTCGGCTGTCCCTGAAACTGCCCCACATTCTGCTGCACCGACGAACCCGAAAACTGCGGGAAACAAGGCGCTGGCAACACCGTCAGTGCGCCGAGTCAGCCGCGAGCTTAATATAGACATCACACAAATTAATGGTACAGGAAAGGGCGGACGCGTTTTGAAAGAAGATGTGTTAATTTACTACAAAAACATGCAATCAGGCGCTGAGCTCAAGCCTGTTGAAAGTACCCCGGCTGCAACTTCAACCACTACGTCAACACCCGCAGGAGTGCTTCAACAAGAAGTTCTGCAACCGCTAACTCCCGTACAGACACAAATGTTTAGGGCCATGTCAAACTCTCTCACTATTCCACACTTTTTGTACGCAGACGAAGCTAAGCTAGATCGACTGACGGCTCTACGCGCACGCTTTAACTCACTGCTCGCTAAGTCGGACCCTGAACTCGGAAAAATCTCTTACATGCCGTTTTTCATTAAGGCGTTGTCGGTGGCAGTTGCTGAGTACCCTGTCGTCAACGCCCGTGTTACGATTGATGAGACTGGCAAACCCGCACTCGCCACACGCGCGTTTCACAATATTGGAGTGGCAATGGATACGCCCGTGGGCTTAGTTGTGCCTAACATCAAAAACGTTAATACTTTGAGCATTGTTGAAATTGCGCGAGAGCTGGCGCGCCTGCAAGTGGCTGCTAAGACCGGTCGCTTTGCAGCTGCAGACCTCAAGGGTGGTACTATATCGCTATCCAACATTGGCAATGTAGGTGGTACATATGTTGCCCCAGTGATAGTTGACTCGGAGGTGGCAATCTTGGGCCTGGGTAGGGCCCGTGTACTGCCCATGTATTTGGATGCCAGTCATACAGAGATTGTACCCACACAGGTGATCAATACTTCATGGAGTGGTGACCATCGAGTACTTGACGGTGTCACAATGGCCCGCACTGCTGAGCGGTTTAAAAATATTGTAGAAGATCCAGAGTTGTTGCTCCTGAGCCTCAAGTAATTAAGCTGCAAATTTCCACAGTAATAAGTATACCAAAGAAAAAAAATTACAAGTATAGAAGGTAAAAAAAAAAAAAGTTAAACAATAGCTATAGAGTATGAATGTTAAGTAACTAGATGCGCAGCTTTTTATAACGATTAGTTTGCTGTTGTTGTTGTTTTTGCTTGGCGATACGCACAGTTTTGATTATGCTGACAAGCACTTCCGGATTTGCGAGAGCCGACGTGTCGCCCAGTTGTTCCTCTTCGCCCGTCAGTAGCTTTCGCAAGATACGTCGCAGAATTTTGCCAGACCGCGTCTTTGGCATGTCCTGAACAATCACAACGGTCTTGGGCGCCGCAAATGGTCCAATTGAGCGGCGTACCTGTAGCGTGAGTTCGCGTTTCAAAGTCTCGGCGGTGGAAGAAAATGTCGTTGCTGCAAAAGCCGAGGCGGAAAGTCCGTTGGCTGCTGAGGATACAATCCGCAAACTATGTGGTTGAATAGTGACAAAAGCCGCTACTGCCTGGCCTGTAAGCTCATCAGCAACGGCTACAACAGCACTTTCCGACACAGCGGTGTGTTCAGTCAGAGCTGCCTCAATGTCGGCAGTAGACAGGCGGTGTCCAGACACGTTCGCCACGTCGTCAACACGCCCACGAATCCAGTAATACCCGTCGCGATCACGCGCTGCGCCGTCGCCCGTAAAGTAGTAGCCTGGTACTTGCCGCAGGTATGTGTCGAGGTAGCGCGCGTGCGAGCCCCAAACCGTACGTGCAACAAAAGGCCACGGCGTGCGAATTGCCAACACTCCCTCGACAGCGCCACCAGAAAGCTCACGGCCAGATACGGGGTCTATAATTACCGGATCAATTCCAAATACTGGGCGGCATGCTGACCCTGGCTTAGTATGGGTCACGCCCGCGACAGGTGCAATGATGTGTGCCCCAGTCTCAGTTTGCCAGTAGGTATCACATACATGCGCGCGGCCGCGACCGACAAGCTCATAAAACCAGCGCCACACGTCTGGTGCAATAGGCTCACCTACAGAGCCCAATGTGCGCAGCGACCGCAGGTCCGCCGCGCGCGGCCACCCGGGTCCAGCACGTTTGAGCAACCGCAGAGCAGTTGGTGCCACGTAAAACTGGGTGACCTGGTGTGCGTCGATAATCTGCCACAGCCGCGCGGGCGTTGGGTATGCGGGGGTGCCCTCGAATACGACTGTGGTTGCTCCCAACAGCAGCGGCCCATATGCTGCGTACGTGTGACCCGTAATCCAACCAACGTCACCTGCGGTGAAAACCACATCTGATGCCGCGTGAACATCAAAGCTGTACTTGGTGGTAGCTGCGGCGCCAAGCAAGTAGCCTGCGGCAGCGTGCACAACTCCTTTGGGTGTGCCTGTAGACCCCGAGGTGTGTAGCAAAAAAAGCGGGTCTTCAGATGAAACAGCCACGGGCGGACAGTAGGGCCGGTACTTATCGACTTCTTCGTGCCACCAGTAGTCGCGTTTACTGTCCCATGGAATAGATTTGTTACCTGTGCGTCTAAACACTAAAGTGTAGCGCACATCAGGACAACTACAGAGCGCATCGTCTACAATTTTCTTAGTCTCTATGATGCGGCCGCCCCGTACAGACTCGTCAGCAGTTATGACGACCTTGGAATTGGCATCGATTATGCGATCGCGCAGTGCGGCAGAAGAAAAGCCAGCAAACACAACAGAATGTATCGCACCGAGACGGATCACAGCAAGCATTGTAATGAGAGCCTCGGGGATCATGGGCAGATAAATCGTGACGACATCGCCCTTGCGCACGCCAAAGGACTGGAGAACCTGAGCAACACGACACACCTCACGCAAGAGCTCGGCATAAGTTACGGAGTAGCCCTCGCCGGGACGGTCCGCTTCGTAGATTAGGGCAACTTTTTCGGGCGTGCGGATGGCGTGACGGTCTACGGCATTATAGCAAGGGCTGAGGCGGCCCTCTAGGAACCACGCAATATTTCCGTGTTCAAAGCCGCCGGAGCGCACGGTTGTGAAGTCTCGGGTCCAAGTTAGAAGTTCACGCGCGAGCCGAGCAAAAAAAGTGTCTGGATCGGCAATAGACTGCGTGTAAAGTTCGCTACAGTGGGCTTCGTCTTGAATGTGGGGAGTGCCGGGGCGGTTCTGGCGACACGCTTTCGGCGGAGGTAGCTTGGTAAAGTTTTGATGATCCATGGCGATAAGGGGCATCTAAGTATGTTGAGTTGTAGGTGATATTAGCGGGTGTATTGTTTCTTCAAATTATAAATTGATTAATTAGTTGTTTGAGGCTGTCTTGTTTGTTGGTGGAGCGGCTGGGCTTGACTGTAGCGATAACGTATCTATGCTGTTGTGGTTTTTATCGCTACTATTGTTAACGTTACTATATCATGAAAGGACAGACGATAAATTTTGATTAAACCAGTGATTAACTTAAAATCAAAATAAAAAGAAAACGAAGAAAATTAACAAGAAAAGAGAAGAGAAAGAGAAAAAAAAATCAATTAAACTGTAGGTTTAAAAAATAATATAATTGTGTGATTGTAAAGTCATTGCAAAGAGAAGTCTACACAAAAAGTTAACGGAGAGTACGCTAGTAATACCTGCAAATGAAGGCCAACCGACGACGCAGCCGGGTCTTGGCCCGAATCAGAGTGCAAGACAAAATGATCCGACGCATGTTTATAATTTTTCAACTTTTTTTTTTTCATCTTCTTTAGTTGTTTGTCAATTTGCTTTTTTTTTTTTTTCAACATTTGACAAAATGGAATTTTCATGTTTTTTTTCCGGGTGATTCCGCAAACCTAAAACTGCACTTTGCGAGGCTGAAGCGATAGCCGACGGAGGGGTTTAGAGATGAGGGGTAAAACAAAATATCTTCAACTACTACTACTACTACTACTACTACTACTACTACTACTACTACTACTACTACTA
>JAKVQX010000518.1:0-15298 GCA_030463015.1 Geotrichum citri-aurantii
ATTATTATTATTATTATTATTATTATTATTATTATTATTATTATTATTATTATTACAACTGTGACAACCAGTGTGGAGTTAAATTCAGTCTATAGGACCCTTACAGTTTTTGGAGCATGAGCAATCCTTGTTTTTCATGTGTCCGTGTGTATACAAAGTAGTCTTGTGTAATAACAAGCCAACAAAAAACAAAAACTCATTCTAATTTCACCACACAGTGGTTTTTACCTTCATCTCAACTATTAAAATTAACAAAATTTTGTCTGTTGCCACGTTGAGGTACAACAAAACTTACGAGTCTATTTTGTATTTTATCACAATTCAAGCAGTTGGCTTAAATCTACGTATATAACTTATAGTACATTGTACTGTTTAAGTCAGAAGTCGCTTGACACTAAGTAAACCAGCTATAGTTTATCCAAACATGTAAAAAAAATCGCTTACAGTCTAAAAGTTCTTGTCTACATTTTCATAAAAGCCAAAAAATTCAACGATAAAATAATAGTAACTACTTCAATTGTGTTGCGTGTGCACATTATAATTCCAACACATGTCCAACCGTTTAGTTTTATTGTCCCACCCTGTTGTATGCATACAAAAACCATTTTACAAATTGAAATCTATTATACTTACATATTACAAAACAAAACAACATCCACTGATCTTAAATTTGGCTCAATCTTTTGGATACGCACAATGTTTTTCGGAGATCGATTTAAATTCTTTAATGTGGATCGCAGTTAGCTTCAGGTACCCGATGTTTCAGAGTCAGTTTTTGTTCGTGATGTAGGCGGGTTAGTTTCAATTTTTATTTTCTTGTATTTTTTGGGCGGCGTTGTAATTTTGTTCGTTTTTTTTACGCTAAGAGATCTGTACCTGAAAACACTAAAAAGAAATTGCTAAAACGAAGGGAAATAAGGTTGTGCAAAGAAAAGACTCAGAGCAAAGATCATGAAAAGAAACGAAAGGCAGAAAGAAGAGATACACCCCTACACCATCTGAAAACAAACGTTTCAAACAACTGTACGCAGCACAACCTTAAAAACACCCACATGAAATTTGGGTGATGAATTTGCACGGGAAAAAGTCAAAAAAGGTCTGGAAGCATTTGGAATTGTACAAGATTCGAGAATTAACATCTTCAACCCAATTTGAGTTTGCACTTCAGGAACGCTTACTACCTTAAAATGGAGTCACATTAATGAAATTTGCTTTCCTAAAATTACCAATTTCAAGAAAATGTGTGCTTTGTAAAATATGGTGCTCTACAATTAAACCAAAAAAAAATTTTGGAGACCAGGGTTCGAGACATTGTCAAATGTAAGGGGGCTAAAGATCATGGAACCTTTACTTTTTTTCAAGAAAAGTTCTGGATATCTAAGAAGGAATTATACTTCGTATCACTCAACGCAAAATAGCCAGTAACCTCAAATTTCTTGGGATTGATAGTTTGGACGCAGTATGAAAGCACAAAACTTTCTTCAAGAAATGACTGTCTCAACCAACTTTAAGCGCCAACACACACAAAAATCACCCAGCACGCGTCAAGAGAGCTGTTTTTTTAATCCAAAAACTGTCAAACTTCTAGCCTAATAACTATAAAGGCCTTTTAGGACAAATCTTACAAGTAGATATTTGATTAAAAATTTGAGTACGCCATTATGGGAGCCAGTAGTTTTCGCATGACCAAGAAATGCCCCTGTCTTGTGCTGCATTAGGAAGTACGTCAAAATGTTTAAAACCTACTCAATGTGGGTCAGGTCAGAACCGCTGAGACGTCCAAATAGTAAACAGTCCGTGGAATAACTTTGGTAGAAGTTGAAAGTTCCAATCATTCAAGCTTTCTTCTAAGGTCAGACCTCTAATTATTACCTACTTAGAAAAAAAATTCAGAACAACCAATAGCCTCAGTTAGCATTGTGGTAATCACTAAGTAGACAACGGGTGTATTTTTGAGTTTCACTCTCCATACCAGGACATAGAGTTGGTCAACATTTATACTTGGCACTGACCCTAAGCAGCTATCTAGTAACCACAAAAATAGCCGATCTCGCGACTCGATCGCTACCCATCGTTGTACCTAGTGGAACTACTACCTTGATCTCTGAGAGTCTCATACACGTGTACGTTCCTTCTTAATTTAAAAGGAAGTGGCACTTGCGGCTGACCAGACTACCTTGAGATAAACTACTGGCATGGAATTGGTGTCGCTAGAAAACAGTTGGTTTGCTTTTAAAGCAGCCATTGATACGCATAGTCAAAGGTGTTTCATGAAAAAATGATTTGTGCAGAATCAAAGTTTATATGCTCTAACCATCAACTCAAAGGGCAGCCTGATGATTAAGGCCTACCTTCATGAAGCCAGCATGACAATTAAGAAAGTCATGTGGCTTAGAACAAAAATTCATTATTGCATCATGGTAGTGGTGGCCTATGTTATCGGAGAACAAAAATCAGATTTTTTTTTAATTTTAAGACTTAATTGGATAACGAAGTGTTTAATAGTTTAAAACATGATTTGGTGGATAGTTCTCTATAGAAGTATGGCTATGTTTGCACAAAATCACAACTAGCAAATTATTTGCTAATTTAATTATCTTGAAAAACCTTTTGTATGTGTTTTGAGATCACAAGCCAAAAGCAAAAAACTAAGCCTTTAGATTGAAACTGTAGCGAGAACATTTTTAGGTAGTTTGAGCAAAAACTTAACACAGTCGACTGTCAACACAGGATAGAGAAAGAGGATGGTTTATATTATCATAAAAAACTATTGGTACTACAAGACTTACATGTAGCTAATGCTCTATATAGTAACTTTTTTTTTGTCTACTATTGAATTATTTTTTCTTATAAAGTAACCAGAAGTTTTAAAAAAACTTTTTGCGATTTGTAGTTTCCTGGCCAAATCTTGCTTTGCGCTTAAGGTTTACAGCCTAGAATACGATTGATGGCGTTACAACTACAACACCAAAAAATTGGGGCCAAGAATGCAAGTTTTTCAATACTGTTAAACTGAATGGGTCTAACATTTAAGTTGTTTTGTTACTTGACCCTGTAACTCAGCTCCTGCAGAAGTTGTGAACGCGTGTGAATTTTAAGTATTGCGAGTATCTTAATAAATATTTTTTGTGTCGCTCTAGATCTTTGTTTACCAGACAGACTGTTCCAAGAGCAGAGCTGTTAAAAAATTTCCATGCTCTGAAGTCTTCAACCGCTCTTTTTTCACTCTCCCTCTCAAAAGATTCTTTACATTTAGTTACAACAACTGAGACAGACAATGAATTCCAAGTTCTACTACCGTTCAGTTTACCATTCTTAGTTCAAGTTGTCTAAGAACATACATAGGTTTTTAGCACGGGTCAATGTTTTTTAAAAAAGTTTAGCACAGGCCGGGATCTGGTAGATTGAAAGTTTTCAACATTTCACTTGTTTTGGATTGTATTTTGATTGTGTGAAAATGAATTAAAAAGTTATTTTGGTTATACTATAAATCTATTACATTTTGCCAAAAGCCCTAACAAGTTTTTGAGTTAAATGGGCAAGACGAACGGAAGTTTTATGGGCTTTCTAAAAATTAAATAAAATGAGTTCAAGGGTTAATTCAACCCTATTAAAGGAACAATTTATGCTATCTAAATGGGAGGCTCATGTCGAACTCGTATTTTAGTTGTTTTAAAACTTTCAAGTTGTTCACCTTTCTTCCGGGTGAACATCAGCACTAAAAACAAATCACTTGAAATGAGTAAATTTCTTTTAAGCGGCAACAAATTTTTAAAATCGTAATAATTGACCTTATGGACATGCCAATTTTTCATATCAATTTTTTGAGCGGAAAAAATCAAAAAAAAAAACCTATCCCGCCTCGATGCCATTTTTTGTTTGTGACAACATTTCACAGATCTTTAGCAAGATATGAGATTTTTAACAGACCATTACTTTTCCTTTTATGTTTAACTCAGAGGGTTTGCGTTTTCTTTAGCCGGCCTACCTGTTTTGATTCTAAAATTTCCAAGCGGATTTTGATCATTTGTACAGTTTAAAGTTGGCCATTTTGGTGATCAAATACTAATTACAAGTTAATCAAAATGTCATCATAATACCTGTTGCCATGCAGGTTAATTAAAATGTAAATTGTTCTTATTTATTTAAAAAGAATTCTTCATTACCTTTTTTTAACCAAATGATTGTAAATTTGAGTTTTTGAAAAAAAAATTATGGCTGTAGTTTATGACATCAACTTAATTTTAAACAGTATTTACATATTTTAAACAAACAGACAAGACTTGCTTTTTTAAGCTTTGTAAACTGAGATAATTTTTTTTTCATCTACTAATACACTAATCTTTGCCCTAGAAAAAACTGACAATTCCATCTACTAAAAATCTAAAAAATGGTTAAATTTAGTGATTAAAGTTTAGTTTTCACAAGTATAGACAAAAATTTTAACGGTAAAGTAGAAAATTGCAGTCAAAGACTATTTATAAAAATTCGATTTTTGTAGTAAGTTGTGTTCACTAATAAAGCCTCTTGCAGGTACCTTTTCAGCTGGGAAAATTTAGTTTTTTTCTGTTTTATAGCCACTTTGACAATCTTGTCCATTTCTAAAATATTATAACTTTAGTTTACAAAATAATTCAAAAGAATGTTGAAAATAGTTCAATTCTACATGAGCCTTGGCGTCTAAAGTTACATAAATACACTAGATTTGCCTTATGATGCTTTAAAGTATTCTTTTATCACTGTCTAGTCCAATTTAACGTTATCTGTATTATTAGTATTAGTATTTACACATGAAAATCATTAGCCTTGCACCAGAGCTGGCCTGATAAGCCCAAGTTCTACTAATTAATGATATACTTTAATATTTGACATCATATTACTTTTCTACAATTTCCTGAGAAAAATTTGCTCAAAATATTTTAAAAGTTTTGAACCGTAAGCTCTATTCTGAGGGGAGGTTGCGGGCGATGAGCTTTAAATAGACCACAACAATTGTAGTTTAAAGATAAATGAAGTTTGTCTTAAAATCAAAAGAAAGAAAAAAAAAACTTGGATTTAAAATTTATGTGTTAAGCTTTTGTGTTTAAGACAAAAGCCTTAGTAGCTTGCCATGTACGAAGTCAATTAGACCAAGACGAAACTTATTTTTGAATGTACTATAAAGGCTTTTACGGGTAGACAAGATTGTGCGCTTGCCATGAGAACAAAAGTCATTTGCAAAAAATTGAAAACACAGAAAACTCTGGAATAAAACAAGCATCAAATTACAAGACTTTGTAGAAAAAAAATTGTATGCTCAAATTGGCTAAATGGGATAGCCCTCACACAATACAATGCGTCGCAAGTTTTTTTGAAAAAAGTGATTTTATAAGGTATTAGAATCTACTAGCTATAACAAGTAAAAATTAGATGAATAGAAAAAAAATCCATTTTGAAAGCTCAAGCTTGAAAATTTCTCAAAACCAAACAAACGGACAGGTGAAAATCACGCTTCATTGTAGTTTTTACCAAACTTTTTTTTTTTACAAAAACCATACCAAATTTAAACAAATGAATAAAACCAACTATTACTTTTTACAACATGGATAAAAGGCGTCATTAAACAAAATTGTGGGCTACGTAAGATTTTTGCTAATTGAACTAATTCTGGCCAAGTTAATAGTAGTTTTTTTTAAGAATTTATCTAATTAACCAAAGTGTAACGAGAGTTGTTGTAATTAAAAAAGAGTAGACAATAAAGATAAGGTAATTTTGGTGCTAAACAAATAAGGCTACCGGAAAACCCAAACTATCAACAACAAGTTTCATAAGTTGGTTATGATAAATATTCCTGGCAGGGGGTTCTTAATCATATAACATACTGGTTAGTAATAATATCATTTAGTGGGATACGCACTGATTTCTGAAGGGTATACTGTCAAAGACAAAACTTGTAATTGGTCCTTGTTTACGCACCTTTAACAGGAATACTCTTCAAAAATGGAAACGCTGACATTGCAACAGTTTTTCTAAAACTTAAGAAATTTTCTTTTTAAGGAAGGCAAAGTCAGCTTTGCCGGCTGAGCTTATATTGCAAAGCTTTACTGCTTGTAGACCCAGTCATCAAAGTGAGTCTCGCTCGATATTTTGACAGATAGAAAATAGTTGAAAATGGATTGCGATCAATTCAAAGAGTCTCGTTGAACTCAACTCAAGAAATTTCTTATTGAGCTAGAACTATTAACTTCACTGGGTTCAATTTAGAAAACCCTGATGTATTCAAGTTTAAGAAAAAGTCTTGGACTTTACTCAGGAAGCCTCATTGGGTTTGATTCAAAAAATCTCGTTGGATTGAAAAGGCACAGTCAATATTAAAAAATAGCCAATGGCAGCAGGGCTCGTCAGACCTAATCCGTTAACACAACTCAGACTAAAAAGACTTCTTAACTAAAACAAAATCTTTAAAAAAGCATGATCAATGATAGTTCATTATTCAGATTTTGGTTTTATACTAGGATGTCTAGCTGTTGTTTTGTTTTAAAAATTTTATAACTTTACTGGCACCGCACTTTGCTGCAAAAAAAAAAAAAAACCTAAATTTTATTAGATTACTTAAAACCTGGTTGCACATTTGTGCTACATGTTCGTAGAGTATTTAACCTCACAAATATGAAATCAAATTTGCAACTCGTAAAATGTAAAAAAGTAGTTTTTCATTTTTTTTCATTTATTTACGACTACTATAGAAAGTACTCAAAGAGCCAAAAAATGGTAGGAATTTATTTTTTGAAAAACCAAGCTCATTTCCTGCAGCAAATTCTTATTGTAAAAGTAAAGCATCTCAAAAGCCTCTATAAAAACTTAAAAAAAAAAAAAAAAAGCACGTCCCTTTTAAAAAACATCATGACTTCAAAACAAAACATGGTATTATCAATGTCATTTACAAATAGATATCTTGAGCCGATGCAGATTTTGGGCTGTTGTCCAACTTAAGCCTACACACTACGGAATTGGCTGAGGTTCGTTATGTTATTAAACACTATCTAACAGATTTTTTTTTTGACAAAGCTGTGATTTTTATATAAAAGTATGTCCTGATTAAAGTCTTATACGACTTCAACAATTGGGCTAAAAAACCAGAAGGATAAATAAAATAGTTTTCTGATTATCTAGTAACAAAATTCAGATGCTTCTGAACGACTCCCTATATAGATCATGGGCACTACTAAGACGCCACGTGTTTTCTATAATGCAGGAATCTAAATAGAAGATCTAAGTTGCTATTGGCGACATTAAAAAAAAATTGCTCTACTTGGTAAGAAGAATTACAAAGAATTCTTTGGATTGTTGAAAAAATTACTAAAAGCACTTCCGCTCTTAACATGAAGGCTTTTTCTGCTCATGAATTAGCCGTTAAAAAAGATCTCTTCTCGGCTTCAAATTTTTTTTGGTTAAATGGTTACCAGTGAGTTCAAATACCAAATATCAGCCACCTAAACTACTGAAATTGTCTGTATTTGGAAGGCTCACTAAAAAACGCTATATGCTTCTTTAGATGGTGATAAATTTTGATCGCGGCTGGGATCTAACTGCCACAATGACAGTTTTAAAGACTGTGCAACGGACGGTTCAAGCTTAGGAAGTAGTTTTATTTTTAAGGATACTCAAAACAGCTTCAAAAATGTTTTGATCAGCTATTACCAAATAACATCAAAAATATTGGATTTAAATCAGTTACAGGCATCTGCTGAAAAGGAAGTTAAAGATAGATAGAAAGTCAGTTTAGTGTTTTTGCATCAAAACGGTTTCACTTACAAAAAAATTAGTAAAATGTCATATAAAGAAGACATTAATTTAAAAACTTTTGTCTCTAAGAGACTCTCAAAGTAGCGATCTCAACGCGCACAAGTGATTTCTGCATTCGATGACGCCAGTTTCCCCATGAACTGCCCTATATGTCAAGGGAAACCTGAAGTTAAAGGTAGTCTATATATAGTTTGAAGAACCATACTCTAAAATCACCACAATGTCAAAAGCGTTATAATAAAACAAAAAAAAACCAATTCCATGAAAAGATTTTCAAAGCTTTAAGTGAGTAAAAAATTTAGAATCTCTATCTAAGCTACGACTGTTTGACCAACAGCAAAACGAAAGGAATTCAGCGCATTCTAAACGTGTTACTATGCTACAAGTGACCGTTACTTTAGAAAACGAATCGAAAGTGTGTACTAAATGTCAAGTTGATATTTAGATTTTTCTTGTCATGTTAAAGTGATAATTTTAAGTATCTTGTCTAATTAATATACTGACTATCATGACATTTGAGGAATACTATCTTCACTCCATTTCTTCCTTATTTTTCTCTCTCTATTTCTTCAGATGCCTGATGCTGTTTGTATCAATGAAAACTTGTTGTTTTCCTTCTTATTTTTTGGCCAAAAACTCGCTAGTTTTTGTCATTTTCCAATGACCCTTTTTTTGGTGCCAAAAAAAAAAAAAAAGTTTGTACACGCTCACTCACTTTCAACCATACAATAGGTGTAGCTGCTGTAGCACCGTGGAGGAAAGAAACAAGCCGTTTTTTTGTTGATAAAACATAAATTTTTGTGTGTGTTTTAACCAGCACAGGGTCAACGGTGAATTCATCAACATGCAATTTAACATCAAAAAAGGCTTTAAAAGCTATCTTTTATTTTTGTGTATACACTCTTTATCCTCGAGCACTTTTTTTAGTTTTTTAAAAAAACAAACAATTCAGTTTCAAAATTTACATTAGTAGAAATATCAAAACGGATTTGACTTCTATCCCAAGGCATGCGCGTTATCAGTACAACCCACAAACACCTGCCACCGCCCAGGGGTAGTACTTTTAACTACGCCACATTCCATTCCAACACTTTAATATCGTTTTTTTTTTTTGCTCTTTCAACTCAACTAAGATGTAAAACAACAGTAGAGAGCACAGCAGATGATGACTGTTAAAAGACAAAAACCAAACAAACAAAAAACCAAAAAACCACAAAAAAAAAACACGTTATTAACATTAGAGCAAACACAAGATGTCCAGTAAAAAAAAAGAATAGCATTCGATTTAAAAGAAAAAAAAAGGGTGGAAGAAAGAAAAAAAGATGTAAAATAAAACAGCAACAACAACACACAATCACTCAGTAACAGTGAATGAGCGACAAAATGGAGATGAGAGGAGCAAGAGTAACAGAAAGCAATTTAGCAGCATCCACTGTTGTTTTGCGAGAGGACTTGACCATTCAAGTTGACGCCACCCTTGTCGTTGGATCCGCCGTCGTTGGCACTGCTACCGCCCAAACGTTCCTTGATCTGAGCAGCCATGGTCAAAAACGCCTCCTGGACATTTGTGGACTGCTTGGCAGAGGTTTCAATGAACGAGATGCCCATGGAGTCAGCAAACTCCTTGGCAACGGCAGTGTCGACAACCTTCTTGTCGGTCATATCGCTCTTGTTACCGACCAAAAGCTTGTTGACACCCTCGGTGGCATATCTGTCGATTTCCTGGAACCATTGCTTGACGTTGTTAAAACTCTCTTGTTCTGTGGTATCGTAGACAACAATGATACCGTGAGCGCCTCGGTAGTAGGAAGAAGTGATAGTTCTGAATCTCTCTTGGCCAGCAGTGTCCCACTATTTGATCGTGCAAAAAAAAAAAAGGACATGGTTAGTTTCGCAATATTTACTCAATAACCGTTGAGAAATCAACTTACAATTTGGAGCTTGACGGTTTTACCATCAAGATCGATAGTGCGGATCTTGAAGTCAACACCAATTGTAGAGATGTAAGATTCAGTGTAGGCGTCTTCGGCAAATCTAAGAAGCAAGCAACTCTTACCAACACCAGAGTCACCAATAAGCAAAAGTTTGAAGAGGTAGTCGTATCTATTAAAAGTTAGTTAGCAATGCCTGCGTTAGAGAAGGGCAAAGCGTGATACTCTGTCAAAAATGAAAAAAAAGGTTAGTTGATGTTGATTACGGCCAATACAAATGGTTTATCATGGTCGCATCAGTTGCTGGTTGTGAGTGCTCGTGTCTCGCAGTTGTAGTTTTTGTATGTTATCATAGTTCCAAATGCGCCTATCTAATACGTGTTTCATTGAAGCCGTCCCGCCTGACATTGTGCTCCAGAAAGTAACAAAAAGTTTTTGATACAAGAAGCAAGCCGTAATCTGTCAATCCACACGTCAAAAAATATCGTAGTAGAATGTTATCCAACTAGGTCAGCAAAATAGTGGATTCTGAAACCAAAACGAACACCTCAACAACAAACACGCGCTCACATACACACCCAACAAGCCGAAGACTGACTAATAATAAAACAAAATCAAGTTTGGAAAAAGATCGTGTGAAGCCACATGCAAACAGTGACAGAAGGCACTTACCACTCTGAGTTCATGATTGTGTAATTGTTTAGAGATGTATACAAGACGGTATTAGGGAAGAAGAAAGGAGGGAGAAAGGAAAACTAATTTAATTAAAAGAGAGAGAGAGAGAGAGAGGAAGTAAGGGAAAATGCAGAAACAAAAAAAAACCTATTTTAAAAAATTTAAAATTTATTAAAAAATTTAATTATAATTAATTTTTATTAAAAATTTACATAGTTTTTTTGGTTATTAAATTATTAAAAGTTTGCAGGTTGTGTGCTTTTGGTTGGTGGTAAAAGCCAAAGACAAGAAACGGAACTGTCACAAATTGATGGAAATTATTTTTTCTATTCAAAAAAAAACAAGTTTAGTATGTATAGGTGGACTGTTTGTTTGCGTGTACACTGCAGTCATGTGACTCGCCACTTGTACACTGTGTCAACCGGAAAAAAGCAATCAGTAGGGCACCGTGATCCTTGACCTACTGACCTCCAGACAGCCCGTTAAACTGGTTTCTCTGGAAAAAATCAAATGTCAGTTGATTGTTAATTTACCAGTCCACTTCAAAAAACAATTTGAAATAAATTAACTACATGAATACAATAATAAGGGCAAACAATACAAAAAAAAAAAAAAGCAGCAGTGCAAAAAAACCACTATTACTGCACCCTTACTCATGGAGTTTCAGGTTCATACTTAGGAGTGTCAGGCTCTCCCCATGTGCCGGGAGTGGGCGCAGTCGCCGCGGGCGTCTTTGCCTCATACGCTTCCACGCCAGGGGTAGGTGCAGTCTCGTAGCCACCATCGTTATGATACACTCCAGGGGTTGGCGCGCTGAGCACTCCAGGAGTGGGGGCAGACATCGACACACCAGGCGTGCGTGCGTCTGAGCTACGGTCGTCATTGTACCAAGACTGCGACCGAGGGTCATTGTAGTCCTGGCTGCGCCCGGTGTTTCCCTGCCATGCTCTGCCGGGAGTTTTCGCGCCAGCATCCCATGCCGAACTTCTACCAGGTGTGGAGCCGCCGTGACTGGGTGTTCTTGCGCCCGCATTCCAAGCAGGCGTACGACCACCCGTGTTCCACGACGGGGTCTGGTTACCGTTATCGCCATATGCAGGAGTTTTGGAGCCGGAACTCCAAGCAGGGGTACGGCCGCCCGAAGGGCGGTTGCCCCACGATGGCGTTGCATTTCCTCTGTTTCCAGACCAACCAGGAGTGCGATTGCCAGGAGTTTGACCACCCCAACCCGGGGTTCTGCCGCCAGGGGTCTGACCGCCCCAAAAAGGCGTTCTGCCACCACCATTTCTGCCGCCATCCTGCTGGGTGAGATGCAGTAACCGCCGAGGCACCGAGAACTCGGTGTAGGAAACAGTCTTACCATTGTCGTTGAATAAAAGCTTTTCCTTTGACACTGTGATAACCTTATTCTTAGATTCCAACTCGACTCTGGCCTCAGAATCAGTAGTGTCCTTGACGACACCCTTCATACCCTTGTACTGAGAGCCCCTTCCGATGGTGACTAGTTTACCAATGATTCTGTCACGACCACCCTGTCTGATCATGGGGGGTCTCATACCTCTACCGTCTCTCTGCTGTTGTTGCTGTCGAGGGGCAGTTTTGTGGAGATCAACTCTGGCACCCTTAACGGCTACAGTCGTTACACTGCCAATGGAACTCACGAAAACACCAAGGTTCTCCTGCAAACCCTTGTTGTGTAAAAATAAAGTCGATCTGTAGATGTGAAGGATTACACCAGTGCGACCCTCGCCATGCAGTTCCTTGACAGTGTCGCCGACCTTGATCTCATTGCCGTTACGGTCCGTAGCAAACGAGTTGCGCGTGTCCTTGAGCTTCATAATGATTTGTGCAGGAGTGAGCTTTTTTATCTGTCCATCCTGTCCAAGAACACCAACACTATCTCTTTCAATTTTGACGATGCAGCCAACAGTTTGAACATTAAGCTGAACCAGGTCATGGAGTTCAAAACTGCCAAGGATATTGACGCCGCCTGTGTCAGAGGCTTCCTTCAAATCCCTAGAAAATACAGTGATCTCATTCTTAGATAAATCACTTAGTAGAATAACGTTATCTTTAGAAACATTCACAACCATACCGGTCTCACCGTCGTAGTTACCAGAAACAACACGAACATGGTCACCAATAGAAAACTTCTTTCTCAGATTTTCAGATGGAACGTCCATAGTTTGGCCCTTGAGAACACCACTAGTGACAGCTATGGTGACAATCTCGTTTTGCGAAGAAATGACACGACCGCCAACACCAGCTTGCTCGCCACTACTAATTTCAACATGCTCACCGTTCTGAAATGTCGCAGAGGTGAGATCTTGTTTCAAAGTAACTGATAAAGCGTTCAGGTCGATACCCTCTTCAATAGCATTATTGAATCTGCCGAGCTCTTCCAGTGTGGGTCGAACATTTTCTGTTATTAAGAAACTCAGTTTGTAGTCCTTTAGCAGGTAACCATTTTCATACTCTTCGTTCTGATAGAAGAACGACTTAGGTCCACGTCTTTGTAAATTCCTTTGATCGTGTTGGATAGCGTCATTTTCTGAGAATAAACGGGGAGGAGGTCTGTTCTTTGCAGAGTTATAAGCAGGGCGCTTTCTTTTACTGTCCAGGTTACTAGCCGCAAACAGCGCAGCCGATTTTCCATAGTCCAATCTGGGAACAATCTTCAGTCTAGCTTCAAGACCGTTTTCCAGCAGATTTTCAACTACAGCTAAATCGCCCTGGTATTTACCACGCTTGATACGAACATAAGTTCCCGGTGTGAGTTCCTGTTCTTTTGATTTATTGACGCGAAGCAAGTCGGGGTACTCTTTGATAGGAACAAGAATCATGTTTTGCACATAGACATTAGCAAAACCCTTGATCGCCTGAGCTATTGCAGTCTGTTTTCTAGCCTCAATGTAGATATAGCCGGAGAAGTTGTCTCTTTGAAATGCTGAAAAAATCTCTAGCGGTGTTTTAGTGTTTTGTAAACTGATCTTCTTTTTGAGGATGAGTCTGACAAGCTCCTTTTCCTTTCCAGGTTTGCATCGGACACCCCAGATATTGGGATCCTGGACTGATGGAAGCAAAAGACGCTGGGGTACGATACCACTCTCACCATTGTACTTTGACGCAGTCGACCGACCGTACTTTTCGCGATATTCGGAGGCAAGTTGCTCAGCGTCTTGTTCGACAATCGCGTCTCTTCTGCGATCAACTTCTCTGTGTAGTCTGTCATCATGCACCTGAACCTCTTCTTCATCGCCTTCATCATTTTCCTGAATGAAGCCGTCTTCTCTTAGCAGCACGTCGTCGTCGTCATCGTAGTCTTCTTCGTCTTCATCCACAGAAGCTTCGACATCGAGGAACTGGTTCCTGCCCTCCCTTCTCTGTTTTTTTCGGCGGACCTACAAAAAATTAGTTAGTGTTAGCAACAAGTTAACTGAAAAAAAACTTCTGTAACGCAATTGTTTTTATGGTACTTACGGGCCCTTCCTCTTCTTCTTCTTCTTCTTCATCGTCTTCATCATCAGAGTATTGCTTTCTCGAGGTGGGAACTTCTTCCTCCTCGTCGGAGCCCTCAGCGGCAAAATGATCTTTAGAGTCTTCAATATCAGAACTTTCAACCATTTTCTATGTTATATTAATTGAGGAAAAGGTTGTATAGTAGTGAGATATGAATGGTGATTTGTAGATGTGAAAAGTTCGGGTGAAATTTGACGGGATTGGTGGTGATGTTTTTGGAGTCACCGGGTAACAAAATTTTTTAGAGTGGACAGTATTGGGAGTTATCAAGAAAGTATAAGATACTGTTGTCAATAGAAAAAGAACACACTAAAAGCTGCAACTCAGGTATGGTTCTCGTCTTTACCTACAATCAATTTCGTGGGCAAAAAAAACAAATTGAAAATAAGAATAATTATAAATAATAAAGCAACAACAATTATGCCTGAAAGTCAAGATACATTTGCAAACGCATCGCCCCTTTCTCCGGAAGGGTTCACTGCATTTCAACAAGCGATTGAAAACCTGCCAAATGATACTCTGCGCAGTGAAATTGAGCGACTTCACAATTCCACCTTCCATCTGCGACGGACAAACGCTGAGCTAGCTTCTGTGGCTGAAGAAAACGAGGAGGATAGAGCTGAGTACCAATTATATATTACAGAAAACGAGGATGTGATCAGGTCAAATACTATCAAGATTTCTCTGATCCAGAATCAGCTGCGGCGATTTGATCCAAACTATGACGAGCCCGAACAGACCCAAATCACAACAGCATCAGAGTCTCGTCAAGTGAGCTCTGGAACTACTAGCTCTCAACAAGAAGACACTGAAGTTTCTCCACCAGTTCCCAACGGCCATGCAGTGAATGGGATTGCGACTGAATCCAGAGCTGAAACGGAAGATGCTGATAAAGGCGTTTTTCTCTAACGTTGGCTTTTTGCAATTGATGAGCAATTATCGTTTTATGTAGCGGCTTCTTTAAAATTTTACTCATTATTTATTTGCGGCACCCTTAAAAAGCAAAGGGTGAAAGTCTCTGGATTTTTATATATTTCTGAACACTGGAAAGCTAAAAAATGTGATGAAGATCTGACATGAATGGATTCGACAAAACTATAAATGATTTGATAAACTATAGTTCTCGCGCGTTAATAGCATTGAAATTTTTTTATGAGACTCTCAAAGTAGCGCTCTCAACGCGCACAAGTAGTTTCAGCATTCGATAGCGCCGGATTCCCCATGAATTGCTCCATGCGTCAAGGGAAACCTGGCAAACAGTAAAAGACCTCTCAATGAAAAAACAACTCATTCAAGTTTGAACTTTATAATAATAATATATTTTAGCCCAGTAAATTGGCTATACTAAAGGAATTATTTAATACAACAAATCAAAAACATGAAAATAG